>JACRUU010000018.1:22261962-22266962 GCA_030449085.1 Kryptopterus vitreolus | reverse complement strand
GGTGGTTTAGTGGTTAGCACGTTCGCCTCACACCGCCAGGGTCCGGGTTCGATTCCCGTCTCGTCCATGTGTGTGTGGAGTTTGCATGTTCTCCCCGTGCCTCAGGAGTTTTTTCTCCGGGTTCTCCGGTTTCCTCCCCGGTCCAAAAACATGCACGCTAGGTTGATTGGCACCTTGGAAAATACACACTTGGAAATGTGTGTGTGTGTGTGTGTGTGTGTGTGTCCTGCGATGGGTTGGCATTCCATCCAGGGTGTATCCTGCCTTAATGCCCATAGACACATCTCATTTGACTGGTAAATAAGACGATGTAATTGATGTTTTGATGTAATTTTCTCACTGTTAATAGGGTAAGTCGCTTTTCCGTGTATTTGTACCTTACTGAAGTATTTCCATTCGGAAAGACGTGAACGGTAACATTTCAAACACGAATATATTCCGCTTTGTACTCATCTACAGTTCCTGAAACAAAATAAAATCGAACATGCGGAAATCCACCAATCAGGGTAGGTGTTTTTGCTGGTGCTTGCTTTTTATTGTGATTTTATTATGATCCTTTTAATCGATGTTATTTTCTTGTTTTTCATTCATTCATTCATTCATTTTCTACCGCTTTATCCGATCTTCCTTCGGGTCACGGGGAGTCTGTGCCTATCTCAGGCGTCTATGGGCATTAAGGCAGGATACACCCTGGATGGAATGCCAATCCATTGCAGGGCACACACACACTCACACATCACACACACACATTCATACACTAGGGACAATTTTCCAAGGTGCCAATCAACATACCGTACATGTTTTTGGACCGGGGGGAAACCGGAGAACCCAGAGAAAAACCCCCTGAGGCACGGGGAGAACATGCATAAACTCCACACACACATGACCGAGACGGGAATCGAACCCGGATCCTGGCGGTGTGAGGGAAACGTGCTAACCACTACGCCACCGTGCCCCAACTATTTGCTTGTTTGAGTCATTAATATCATTCTATTAATATAATGATGTGTTAGGAGTCACATTCGAGTCTTTTTACATAAACCGAGTTGATTAAGTGCTAAAAATGATACCATAATACATCATAATACTCTGGATACTTAAATACTCGCGTTCAGGTGCGCTGTAACATCCTTCCACTAATCCCGGATTGTATCCCGGAGGTAACACTGATTTGAGCCGAGCTGCAGAATAATGAATGGAATGCAGGAGGGATGAGAAAGGAGCGTCGGATCTTTGGGGCACGGATCAAGGAACACTTGTAATGCGTTATTTCAGGCTGGTGGAATATCATATGGGGCACTATGGTGGTTTAGTGGTTATCACGTTCGCCTCACACCTCCAGGGTCTGGGTTCGATTCCCGTCTCGGCCATGTGTGTGTGTGGAGTTTGCATGTTCTCCCCCCCGTGCCTCAGGGGTTTTTTCTCCGGGGGTTCTCCGGTTTCCTCCCCTCCCCGGTCCAAAAACATGCACGGTAGGTTGATTGGCACCTTGGAAAATACGAAGACGAATGAATGAATATCACATCCGTGTGTACTAGCGGCGTCAGGTCTGAGACGCGAGAAGATATGACCTAAGCGAGTATTTGTACGTTCCCCGGGTGATAATTCATTCGAACGGGGAACGAGGTGACTCAGGCTCGGTGGGTGAGATCAATACGTTAATGAATATTCATCGGTAAGCGTTCGACATTGGTGATCGCGTCGGGATCGGGAAAAGGATAAAAAAAAAAAAGAACCTGTAGGTCACGTCATCTCGATGGTCAAATTGTACCCGGTTTAAAAGCTTACTCGATGTATTGATCGATATCCTGGGATTCGGAGGAGGGGATTATTCGCCCTTTGGGAAATACGAGCGCACGGAAGGGGAGCATGGAGGTAATGTGGGTTTTGTTAATGGGGCTTTTGATGTTGGTGAAATTACCCCGGCTTCTACAGGAAGAAAGATCGTTAGTAGTTCAATCCATTTCCAGGAAATGCTGCGGGGGGGAGACCGGGCCTAAAACTCCACGATCACCTGGATTAATAATTCACTCCTTGGACAAAAGCTTTACGGCCACCTGAGCGGGAGATTGCTGCTGCATGGTCTGCTTTCCGTGTGTTGTTTATAACACCAGTCTTCTGGGAAGACATTCCGCTAGAACCTTTCAGAGATGAGTGGTGGCTGGACTGAAAGGTTCACAGGTTCGAATCCCAGTACGGCCACTAATTGGCCCTTGAGAAAGGCCCTTATTCAGTAATTGCTCAGTCTGGCCCAGCTGTTAGGGTTGGACAAGCCAGTGTATTCCTAGCGGCTGTCCCACGCCCGGATAAACGGGGAAGGTTGCGTTAGGAAGGAAATCCAGCGGAAAACACGCACCAATAATAATAATAAATAATAATAATCCTTTATTGGTCACATATACATTACAGCACAGTGAAATTCATTTTCTTCGCATATCCCAGCTTGATGTTGATAGTTTGGGGTCAGAGCGCAGGGTCAGAGCCATGATACGGCGCCCCTGGAGCACAGAGGGTTAAGGGTCTTGCTCAAGGACCCAAGGGCGGCAGCTTGGCCATACCGGGGCTCAAACCCGGATCTTCCGATCAGCAGCCCAGCGCCTTAGACCACTGAGCTACACCCTCCCATAGGATGTGGAGAAACCGGTTGAAGTGAATTGTGTGGCTGTAAATACCGACATATGGTGGGAAATCTGGCGTATAAATGCTTTTTGGACGTAAAGTGTAAAGGACGAGGCGTTCGAAATAAATAAAGCGTACAGAGTGTACGTAATAGCGCCTTTCTCATCAAACCGTAACGCCACGCCAGACTCTGATGGAAAACCGAAGAACATAAATATTTCATGGGCTTTTCGGAGAAAAGATCATCAACCAGCTCGGGCTAATGACTCTGCGACTCTGCGGCGACGCCTCTCGAGAATTTCCTTCGCCGCCGCCGCTGCGTTTTTTTTTTTTTGCCATTTTCGTATTTTATTGCTGTGCAACATTCACACTTTTCTCCTGTTTTCATGTGAAGGCTGTAGGGATTTAAAGACATTAGGGACATAGTCGGAGGGCAAGTGGTATTTTTTTTCCCCTCCATCTGTCCAGCAGCTGTTTCCTGAGACTGTGCCATTTGTTGAAGGTCACTCGAGAAATGTTTCTCATACAAGAGGAAAAATGTTTTGTTTTTTTTTTGTGCCAGAACTCTGAGAGATGGCCGGGTGTACAAATGTCATGCTTAAATAACACTATTTATGGGAATTTATTTATTGACTTTTTTTCGGTAATGTGGAGTCCATCCGGAAAATATTTACAATTATTATCTATTAATATATATATATATTATATATATATATATTATATATTTAAGGGGCACGGTGGTTTAGTGGGTTAGCATGTTCGCCTCAGATCACCCTCACCGGAGGGCGCCAGGGTCCGTGGTTCGATTCCCGTCTCGGCCATGTGTGTGTGGAGTTTGCATGTTCTCCCCGTTCCCGTGTCTCAGGGGTTTTTTCTCCGGGTTCTCTGGTTTTCCTCCCCCGGTCCAAAAAACATGCACGGTAGGTTGATTGGCACCTTGGAAAAATTGTCCCTAGTGAATGATGAATGAATGTGTGTTGAATGTGTGTGTTTGGTGTGTGTGTGTGTGTTGTGTGTGTGTGGTGTGCAATGGGTTGACAGTGAAGTCCATCCAGGGTGTATCCTGCCTTAATGCCCATAGACGCCTGAGATAGCACAGACTCCCCGTGACCCGAGGGAAGATCGGATAAAGCGGTAGAAGATTGGAATATATGGTTTACATATATATATATATATATATATATATATATATATATATATATATATATATATATATATATATATTATATATATATATATATATATCTATATATATCTGGGCTTTTAACTCATGACGTTCTGATAAATGTTAACCACTAAGCTATCGCTTTCTTGTCGGACAGGCTGCCAGATGTATCTGTTTAATGATTAAGTTATGAAAAGTTTATAAAACATGTTGCTATGGAAACGATCGCGTTATTATAAACAATGTCGAAGCTGCTTTTTCGACCAATCAGAAAGCCAGGTAGGAGCTCCATTCGTTCCTGCACTCGTATCCGAGTCGCGTAACGAGTTTTGTTCTTAAAGAGTAGATCGTTTTCCGACCTTTTACGTGAAGGGGCGTGGCTCCGGGTCTGGCGTGGTTTAAAAGCGCTGAAGAAGAGATAAATGTGTAAAGACAGCACATTGGCTCTGTAATTAGCGTTTCGCTCTGCAGCTCGTGTTTAATTACGCGTGTGAGAGGATTCGTTCCGTTCAGCGGCGGCGCTCGTTTGATTCCTCGTCTCTCTTTTACACACAAAGACCCAAATCTCAATCAGTCATGCTAACGAGCTCGTACGCCGCCGTGCAGCGGGACAAATTAATTAATCCCGCAATCGGAATATGAGCTCTTTGAAAGATGAGTGTCATCCTTCACTAGCATTTAATCGCGGCTCCGTCACAGTCGAGCTTTTTCGCTCTCGGAGTTCTCCCGGGAAACCGCAACGGCATGTGAGAACGCAAACGCGAGGAAACATGCGAGTTAGCTGCTGTTACTATGGAAACGACCGATCGATATAAAGCCGCGATACTGTCCGAGCTGTTCGGGAAAACTAATCCGCATCTTCTGACCAATCACAATCCAGGGATCAGAATCTGCAGAGGGAAAAAATGTACAAACGTTGTGTTTAATGAAATAACAAAATCTGAAAAGCAAACAGATACACATGATTTTAAATCTCTATAATGATTTTGCACATGAATATATTCATAAGTCAAATTTGCTCATTTATATATGAATATTTTTATTATTAATATTTTTATATTATGCCACACACTCAACTGGATAAAAATAAATGCGAATAAATAAATAGAAGTACATGAATAAATAACAATGAGTAACAATAAAAAACATGAATCATTCGTTACTCAAACATAATGCTGTTAATTATATTAATTATATTATTATATATTATACAATG
>JACRUU010000018.1:22106962-22249462 GCA_030449085.1 Kryptopterus vitreolus | reverse complement strand
CAGAATTAAAGACAGGACCCCCTCAACACCTATTGAACATTTACACACAACATCTGTACTGGAACACTTTCTTTAATCTGCTAATTTTAGTGTCTTAAAGCATGAACATGCAGACCAGATCACGTTCACAAATGAAGGAGGGGGAAAACAATCAGTTCATTTTGTACAATGACAATTGCTCAGGGAGGGGTGTGAGTTCGAGCCCCGGGGAATCACCAAGTTGCCACTCTTGGGTCCTTGAGCAAGACCCTTAACCCTCTGTGCTCCAGGGGGCGCTGTATCATGGCGCTCTGACCTCCAAGCGTTTTCAGCTCAGCATCTGAAAGTACAGGGAAACAGGGGTAGCTCAGTGGTCTAAAGCCCTGGGCTGCTGATCGGAAGATCCGGGTTGGAGCCTTGTTATGGCCAAGCTGCCACCCTTGGGTCCTTGAGCAAGACCCTTAAATTTCTGTGCTCCAGGGGGCGCCGTATCATCTCTGGCCCCAGCTACCAACAACAAGCTGGGATATGCGAAGAAAGATTTTCATTGCGCTGTAATGTATATGTCATAAATAAAGGCTATTCTATTCGAAAAGGTTTACGGAGATAAAGTGGTTTAAAGGGTTTTATAAAAATAATGTACATTTGAGGGGGCACGGTGGATTAGTGGTTAACACGTTCGCCTCACACCTCCAGGGTCCGGGTTCGATTCCCGTCTCGGCCATGTGTGTGTGGAGTTTGCATGTTCTCCCCGTGTCTCAGGAGTTTTTTTTTCTCTCGGGTTCTCCGTTTTCCTCCCCTCCGGGTTTCCGGTTTCCTCCCGGTCCAAAAACATGCACGGTAGGTTGATTGGCACCTTGGAAAATTGTCCCTAGTGTATGAATGTGAGTGTGTGTGTGTGTGTGTGTGTGTGTCCTGTGATGGGTTGGCATTCCACCCAGGGTGTATCCTGCCTTAATGCCCATAGATGCCTGAGATAGGCTCCCCGTGACCCGAGGGAAGATTGGATATAGCGGTAGAAGATGAATGAATGAATGAATAATTCTTTCTTCGCACATCCCAGCAAGGTTAGGAAGCTGGAGTTAGCCACGATACAGCACCGCCCTGGAGCACAGAAGGGCATTGCGGTACCTGTGCTTGGACCGTCAACATACTGATCAGTAACCCAACAATCTCATTATTCATTCATTCATCTTCTACCACTATCTCAGACATCTATGGGCATTAAAGTAGGATACACCCTGGATGGAATGCCAACCCATCACAGGGCACAAACACACTCACAATCACACTCACATTCATACACTAGGGACAATTTTCCAAGGCGCCAAACAACCTACCGTGCATGTTTTTGGACCGGGGGAGGAAACCGGAGAACGCGGAGAAAAAAACCCTGAGGCACGGGCAGAACATGCACAAACTCCACACACACATGGCCAAGACGCGAATCGAACCCGGACCCTGGAGGTGTGATGCGAACGTGCTAACCACTGCATTTTAAATATATCAATATATTTGGAATATCAATATTTGGTCAGAACACAGTTTAGCAACCTCAATGTCCATGAATCTGGACAAATCGGAAAAAGTGAAACGTCACTCCATTTACTCCACAGTAAGTATTTGTGGTGTGCCGATGTGATAAGAAGCAAATGAAATTATAGGAATGTCCTCAGAACAAAGCTAATAAAGGCACCAATGCATCTGCAGCGTGTAAAAGTGATAAACAACCATTAACAGTAAATAATGTTCTGGCCCCGGCAGAAATACACATTTAAAAAGAGTCATATTTATGATGGATGGATAAACAGCAGTAGACACTATGGTGATTTTAGTGGTTGCAATCTCATAGCTGTAAGAAAGAGAAACGGAGAAAAAAAAAACTATTCCTGCACAGAGAAAGCAGTAGCATTGACTGAAGCAGATAGGAGGTATTGCTCATGCTGGCTGAGTGACAGCTAGACTTACCCAAAAAAACAAACTGACAAAACATCTTGCTATTCAAGCAGTGCTGTGCAGGATGAAAAGCTAACAGTGCTTGGAAAGAGAACATGGAGAGAAGTGAAGAAAAGAACAAAACATAAGCCACTATATGCTTGGCAGCCTTTTATCCGTCGAACAAAACGCCGCTACTCTACACAAGCCCTGACCACAGTACACATTCTACTCAAGTGTGTTTAAACACTGACACTCTTTTTCTTCTTGAATATGAGTACACCGAGCGAAACAAAAAAACCCAAAGAAAGAACAACGACATGAATAATACCGACTGCTGCTTATTGTCTTACCTGCAAACTGTTTTTTTTTGGTTGAATTCAGAGGTTAAGCAAAGATTTTGTGTTCCTCAAGGCTCAGTGCTCGGCCCATTGTTATTCATTAAATACACGCATGCCCTTGGCAATATGATCAAACACATGGCCTGCTGTTCCATTGCTTTGCTGATGACACACATTTACATATACAGGCCGAGTCCTCACACACACACACACACACACACACACACACAGCGTCCTCCTACACTGACTGACTCATATAGTGACCTCAGTGGCTGAAACTTCCTGAGGCTCAGCAATAACAAATCCGGGGCCACAGAGACTGAAGCCCCAGACGTCCTGAAGAAAATAAAACACCTCCTACTACATTATCATCTCAACTTCATTCTATGATCTCATTCTCCTCACTGTCACTTTAGAGTTTCACATCACACATTGTACGGCAGAAATGTACAACATAAATGCACTTGACTTATTCATGTTGTCTGGTGTGATGGAGCTCTGTGTTGTGTGATGTGACTTTGTGTTGTGTGATGTAACTTTGTGTTGTGTGATGTAACTTTGTGTTGTGCTGATGTAATGTGCGCTCTGTGTTGTGTAATGTAACTTTGTGTTGTGTGATGGAATGCTCTGTGTTGTGTGATGTAACTTTGTGTTCTGTGTTGGCGCTCTGTGTTGTGTAACGTAACTTTGTGTTGTGTGATGGAATGTTGTGTTGTGTGATGGAGCTCTGTGTTGTGTAATGTAACTTTGTGTTGTGTGATGGATCTCTGTGTTGTGTGATGGAGCTCTGTGTTGTGTGATGGAGCTCTGTGTTGTGTGATGTAACATTGTGATGTGTGATATAACTTTGTGTTGTGTGATGCAACTTTGTTTTGTGTCATGGAATGTTGTGTTCTGTGATGTAACTTTGTTTTGTGTCATGGAATGTTGTGTTGTGAGATGTAACTTTGTGTTGTGTGATATAACGTTATGCTGTGTGATGTAACTTTGTTTTGTGGGATGGAGCTCTGTGTTGTGTGATGTAATTTTGTTTTGTGTCATGGAGCTCTGTGTTGTGTGATGTAATTTTGTGTTGTGTGATGTAACTTTGTGTGTTGTGTGATATAACTTTGTGTTGTGTGATGTAACTTTGTTGTGTGATGTAGCTCTGTGTTGTGTGATGTAACTGTGTTGTGTGATGTAACTTTGTGTTGTGTGATGTAACTTTGTGTTGTGTGATGGAATGTTGTGTTGTAACTTTGTGTTGTGTGATGTAACTTTGTGTTGTGTGACGTGTTGTGTGAACTGTGTTGTGTGACGTAACTTTGTGTTGTGTGATGTAAATTTGTGTTGTGTGATGGAATGTTGTGTTGTGAACTGTGTGTGCCGAAACTTTGTGTTGTGATGTAACTTTGTGTTGTGTGATGATGTGAATAATGTTGTGTGTGTGTGTGACTCTGTGTTGTGTGATGTAACTTTGTGTTGTGTGATGTAACTGTGTTGTGTGATGGGGCTCTGTGTTGTGTGATATAATATTGTGTTGTGTGATGTAACTTTGTGTTGTGTGATGGAATGTTGTGTTGTGTGACATAACTTTGTGTTGTGTGATGTAACTTTGTGTTGTGTGATGTAACTTTGTGTTGTGTGATGGAGTTCTGTGTTGTGTGTGTCATGTTGTGATGTATTGGTAATGTTGTGTTGTGTGATGTAACTTTTTGTGTTGTGTGATGGAATGTTGTGTTGTGAACTTTGTGTGTGTGATGGAGCTGTGTGTGATGTGTGTGGGTGAGGTCTGGGCTTTGTGTGTGTGCTATGTGTTGTGATGTGTGACATAACTTGTGTTGTGTGACAAATGTAACTTTGTGTTGTGTGATGGAGCTCTGTGTTGTGTGATGTGACATAACTTGTGTTGTGTGATGTAACTTTGTGTTGTTGATGTAACTTTGTGTTGTGTGATATAATGTTGTGATGTGTGACATAACTTGTGTGTTTTGTGAACTTTGTGTTGTGTGATGTAACTTTGTGTTGTGTGATGTAATAAACTTTGTGTTGTGTGATGTGTGATATAATAATGTTGTGTTGTGTGATGTAACTTTGTGATGTGTGATGTAATGTTGTGTTGTGTGATTGTAACTTTGTGATGTGTGTGACTGTGTGTGTGATATAATGTTCTTTGTGTTGTGTGATGATGTAGCATAACTTTGTGTTGTGTGATTAACTTTGTGTTGTGTGATGTAGCTCTGTGTTGTGCGACTTTGTGTTGTGTGATGTAACTCTTTGTGTTGTATAATGTGTTGTAACTTTGTGTTGTGTGATGGAGCTTTTTGTTGTGTGATATAATGTTGTGATGTGTGACATAACTTTGTGTTGTGTGATGTAACTTTGTTGTGTGATGTTGTGTTGTGAGATGTAACTCTGTGTTGTGTGATGTAACTTTGTGTTGTGTGATGTATAATGTTGTGATGTGTGACATAACTTTGTGTTTTGTGATGGAGCTCTTTGTTGTGTGATATAATGTTGTGATGTGTGATGTGTGATAATGTTGTGATGTGTGACATAACTTTGTGTTGTGTGATGTAACTTTGTGATGTGTGATCTTTGTTGTTGTGTGATATAATGTTGTGTTGTGTATGTAACTTTGTGTGATGTGACATAACTTTGTGTTGTGTGATGTAACTTTGTTGTGTGATGTAGCTCTGTGTTGTGTGATGTTGGGGCAATAAATGCTCTGTGTTGTGTGATGTAACTTGTGTGTGTGACATGTGTGAACTTTGTGTTGTGTGATGTAACTTTGTTGTGTGATGGAGCTCTTTGTTGTGTGATGGAGCTCTTTGTTGTGTGATATAATGTTGTGATGTGTGACATAACTTTGTGTTGTGTGATGGAGCTCTTTGTTGTGTGATGGAGCTCTTTGTTGTGTGATGGAGCTCTTGTTGTGTGATATAATGTTGTGATGTGTGACATAACTTTGTGTTGTTGTGATGGAGCTCTTTGTTGTGTGATGGAGCTCTGTGTTGTGTGATGTGTGTTGATGTGAATTAAACTTGTTGTGTTGTGTGATGTGAACTCTGTGTTGTGTGATTGTAACTTTGTGTTGTGTGATGGAGCTCTTTGTTGTGTGTGTGATATAATGTTGTGATGTGTGACATAACTTTGTGTTGTGTGATGGAGCTCTTTGTTGTGTGATGGAGCTCTTTGTTGTGTGACATAATGTTGTGATGTGTGACATAACTTTGTGTTTTGTGATGGAGCTCTTTGTTGTGTGATATAATGGAGTGTGACTCTTTGTTGTGTGATAATGTTGTGATGTGATCTCTTTGTTGTGTGATGGAGCTCTTTGTTGTGTGATGTTGTGATGTGTGACATAACTTTGTGTTGTGTGATGGAACTTGTTGTGTGAATGTAATCACATTTGAACTTGAAAGCTTTTTCTTTTTTAAATATTGCATCATCATTGAGAGGAAACAATGCATTGGAATACAATGTTTGGAAACATTTACAACATAGGATAAGAACAAAACTCAAATCGCTCACATGCATTTGGATGAACAAACAAATGTTTCATTCTAATAATCAAATTCGAATCAAATGTGTTGCGCAGATTGTCGACTTTCTGAGTTGGAATGTTAGAATACAGATACATTCACTGCATTCTGTGTTATTTTAATACACATTAATAATAATCACCATTAGAAATGATATCGGGTGGGGCATGGTGGTTCAGGGAGGTGATAGCCCAGTGGTTAAGGTGTTGGACTCTGGACCGAAAGATCATGGGTTCAAACCCCACCACCACTAAGCTGTCACTAGTGGGTCCTTGAGCAAGGCCCTTAACCCTGAATTGCTCAATTGTAAGTCGCTCTGGATAAGAGCGTCTGCCAAATGCTGCAAATGTAAATGTAATGTAAATGTAGTGGTTAGCACGTTCACCTCACGCCGCCAGGGTCCGGGTTCGATTCCCGTCTCGGCCATGTGTGTGTGGAGGTTGCATGTTCTCCCCGTGCCTCAGGGGGGTTTTCTCCGGGTTCTCCTGGTTTCCTCCCGGTCCAAAAACATGCACACGGTAGGTTGATTGGCACCTTGGAAAATTGCCCATAGACGCCTGAGATAGGCACAGGCTCCATGTGACCCGAGAGAAGATCGGATATAGCGGTAGAAGATGAATGAATAAATGATATTGACCTACAGATGAAGAAACCTGTACAATGTGTATTTGTGTGTGTGTGTCTTGGCAGAGGCTAAAGGAGCTGAAACAGAGGGAGTTTGCCCGCAATGTTGCCTCCAAATTAAGGAAGGATGAGCAGAAGCAGGAACGAGCGCTCCGGCGCCTGCACAAATTGGCCGAACAGCGGAGAGAAGTTCAATGGTGGGACACAGACGTAATTAATTTCCGCATGAAATAATATTTAACCTTCTAGGTCAGTTCTCTCTCCAGAGCACACACTGACCCATGCGATTCAGTTTCCAGTTAATAGCCACACAGTTGCATGAACATTAATCCCGTGCTTGGGGTCCCTCTACATACTGTATAACTGTTCTACTCGTTATTCCCCCCTCACCCCCACCCGTCCCTTTTGTAGCAGCGCTCCAGGAAGTGGCCCGATGTTCAAATCCACCACCGTGGCGGTAGAAAGTTTCAACAAATCCTGCTTCGCGGACAAGGAGGAAACCCAAAGCCTCGCCGAGCCGGACACCGAATCGCAAATCTCATGGCCGTATCGAGGCAAAGCGAAGAAACCGACTCTGCGACGAAAGATTGCGTTCTCCTTTTCCTTTCCCAAGAGAGCCTCGCTCAAGCTGGAGTCTTCAGCCGCCGTGTTTTGTGAGGGTACCGAGGAGAAGAAGCTGATTAATTATGATACGGAGATGATGACACATCAAAAGAGCTCCGGCAAAAGTTCCCTGAATGATGCAATGCCCGCCTCGGATCTGTGCGCCTTCCTCGTTTACTCCGAGGACAGATCGGTGTCTCCGATCAGCCACTTTACCGCCGTCCCCGGAGGATCTGAGCTCGGCCCGGACTTGGAAGAGTGCAGCACACCTGAAAGTAAAGAAGACGGCGGTCAGGAAGAGAGCATCGTGAGCGCCGCTCCTGGACCTGCGGCGTGTCAGGTCAATTCGTCCCAGAGCCAAGAAAAAGACAACGTTTCCCTCGGAAGACCAAGCCAACCTTTTATCTCGGTCGTGGGCCGAGACGGTAAGACCGTCTTCCAGTGGCCGTCGGAAATGGTGCGCTTCACCAAAACGGAGCCCTCCATCTCGTTCGGCTGCAACCCCCTCCATTTCGATTTCAGAGGGTCCCAGTTCAGGAAGTCGTCCGATGACATTCAGAGCAAAAACGACCGAGAATTGTCCGCCACGTCCTCGGCCTCCTGCCAGGTTTCCGCAGAGGAACCCACGTGCAAAGTGGAAAAAGACATCCGAAAGTGCCACCTGCATTCTGGCAACTCGCGGACCAAATACAAGCATTTGAAAAATTGGGCTCGGAGCAGCAAGAGAGCGGAGGACAAATTGCAAGGCAGGGAGCGACGCCATTACAGGAGTCAGCACAAAAAGAGGCACAAGAGAAAAAGTAGGATGGAGGAGGAGGAGGAGGAGGAGGAGGTTCACGGCGAGCTGGAGCAGAGTGCAAACATGAAAAAATGGACTAAACTCCACAAACAAGACGGATTTGAAAGCCAATTTCGAGGCTGTGCCGCACAGCAAGAGCAGCCATTAGAGAAGTCAAAGCAATCAGCTCCGAATCAGGCAGAGAATAACAGCGTTGTTTCCTCAGCAGGACGCTCCGGCGAAGCTGAAAAGGCACTTGATAACAGTGGGGGAATTGCACACGTCCCTGCTTTAGAGCCGACGACGAACACAGAAAAAAACGACTCGCACCGTCCCAGCGTGATTCCTTCTGATCGCGAAACTTCAGCCTCGGATCACAGCAACTCAGCGATACCAAAGAAACGACAAAATGATACCCCAAACAAAGAGGACAACGTCGGGTCAGTAACCGAGGAGATGGGCGAAGGCGAACAAGATGCTTTTTGTCCAAATCATGGAGGGAAAAGACAGAAATTGGACCAGTCCACACCTCTCACGGACGAACCTCCTGTTTTGAACGGACCTGAGGGCAACGATTCAACACGGAATATCCTGAATTTAAAGGATCCAGGAAATGAAGAAGGAGATAACAGGGCAGGCGACGCTCCTATTGATGACCCCCCCATTCCCTGTCTCTCAGAGGTACATTCTCAGGATGGAACCGAGCGAGATCTACAGCCTAAAGACGCGAATGCGCTTGCGCCAGTCCGAAACTGTGACTCGGCAACAGGGCAAGAATGTGCAAACGAGTGCACAAAATGTTCCATCACATCCCGTGTCAAAGGGAAAGTCAGCCATGACAAATCCTGCCAGCACACGCCGCCATCTCCAGGCTTTCAACTCCGCGATGAGGACAGACCGAACCGCGCCCGAGTCCCGAGTCCATTCAACCCGATGCTGTGCTTTACGTCGCAACTCAACGGTGCGGAAACGCACGGCCTTCTCCACAGCCACAAACACGTCCTGCGCCAGAAGGTGTTTTCCGCTAAGCTCCGCCCATCGCTTCCCATCTCCTCGCCCATTCTCCACCCTGTCCACTTGGCGTCCGCCATCCATCCGTCCAGCTCTATCACCGTCCTCCAGCACCACTCCACCTTCCTCCCTGCCCAGCCTTCCATTTTCGCCCAGGTAGTGCCTGTTACCCAGTTCCCCCTCGCCCCGGAAATCACCCCCTTCATCACCTCGTCGCAAGTTTCCATGGTGGCCCCGCCCTCGATCCACACGACGGCCGTGACGTTCCACACTTTACCTCGACCTCAGGTCTTTCGGCCGCTCTTGCACCCCCCTGCACCTTTTCCGCCCTTATTACCCCATCATGCCGCTGTCATCCCCCTCCAGCCTCTCTTCTGAAATTATTACCCCCTGGATAACGTAGTTTTAGGATTCAAATGTTACATTTCAAATTCAGTAATATACACAGATATACCACCAGGGGGAGTACACTAGTGTCTATGTCGTTAATATTTATTTTATTTATTTATTTAGGTTTTTTTTTTTTTTTTAATAAATGTCTTTGTGTCTAGACGGATAGGACAATGCAGACGTTAGAGCTTTTTATTTTTCGAGAAAAAAACAAAAAAACAAAAGTAGTCAGGTAAAATAATAATCCTTTATTACCAATGAGCCATGACACTGCAAGACAAGCAGCATCGCACTGTTTAGAGATTTATAATCCGCATTTTTAATTCGCTCGTATATCAGAGGTGCGGATCGCTCGGCTGTGCAAGGAAAAACGGACGGGGGTTGGGGTGGGGGGGTTTCTTTATTATATCACGTATTAAAGATTTATCCTGTAGCATAATATTCAACGGTTTACACCCATAAAGTCGCACCCGACGCCAGTTCAATTATCTGCCGTCTAATTTCATCGATCACTAACAAGCTGATGATCGGGTTCGGAAAGCGGTTTTCCTTTTTCCGAAATACATTTGTGTGCGTTTCATGGGTGGTGTAAAATAGTGCTTCTATCCGTCTGAAATTGCAGTCGGCAATTTTTTATAGCGCAGGACAAAGCGGGATCATGTGCGGTTGCGTGTTAGAAAACAAAAACAACGCGGAATACACGACACGCATGAGACAGGACGCCTCAAACTCCACGGATATCTACGGCAACGGGGGGGGGGGGAAGCACAAAGTGTTAAATTACGCTATTTTTCATCAAAGACTGTTGGAAATCATATGTGTTGTCAAGAGTCACATGGACGCATTGTTTAAATAAATAACTAGGAAACAAACTAATAGTATGGAAATTTGATTTAGGGTCCAATCCGCTATAAAATCATTATCTTCTCCTTAAACCCTATATATATAAGTGCACTACTTAGTATAAAAACATTTTTCCGACTAGGGAGCATGAAGCAGGTTGGGATTAAGCCAGTTATTAAATATCATGTCTGTTATGAGTTGCTATAATGTTCGCTGTTTGTGTCTGCTTTTGATGTTATTTGAATCTGGAAATTTCAGCGCATTATATCAAATATGCACCAAATACACTAATTAATGCCAAAATGAATTCAGTGCGAAGATGAAACCCAAACACCCAATCAAAGGTATGCGTTCGTCCTGGCCACGTGGAGCGTCTTGCGGTATTGACTTGTGTTTTATTCTTGTTTATTCGTACACCTTATACGCCATCTTTATCGACGGGACGTAAATAAATCGTTCTTCTCTAAAACGCCGTCGTCTTTGGTGCGATGTCCTCGTTCAGGACGTCCTACGTTCCCGTAGATGAGAGAAAGTGTTATTTTGAGCCCATTGGTGTAGTCCAGTGGTTAAGGTGTCGACCTCTGGACCAGAAGATCACAGGTTCAAACCCCTTGAGAAAGGCCCTTAACCCTCAATTGCTCAGTTGTAAGTCGTCTGCCAAATGCCATAAATGTAAATTATAAAAATGTCGTTAATTGCATCATAGCATATCAACTTACACTACGCACAAAAAGTTGGATTTACTGTTTCATAACGTCACCACAACGAACACAAATTTGCCGTAAACAACAACTTTTAACATTTTGTGTAGTAAAGTATAGTAAGATCTCACGGATCTTCAAACATAAGAATTTTTTTTTTCTTTTGGAATCTTTAATATTTACTAAAATCAAAACATATTTTGTTTAGTAACACTTAGTAAAATAACAGTTACAGGGTTCTTTTTTTCTGTAAACAAAATTTCAGTAATTGCATTCGAATCAAACTTTCACATCATTGAGTCACGGCTGCCCTCTGGTGGCCAGAGCTGTAACTACATCTCCAGAAACAATTCCAAGTACGTGCTGATGAGCACCTGGAGAATGGGAACGTCTAATTAGAAACAGGTTATAACCTCTGGAGGGTCTTTCTTTTAACACCAACGTCGTTTAGTCCTCACTGGAACATGTAGTGAGCCTGCAGCGTCGATGATCACATTGTCCAAGACAAAAAAAATGGTATGGCTCAGACCCAAAAAAAATATTTGGGTAACTGTAACGGAATCTGAAATAAAGACGTAACATCCTGCCGGAGATACAGTAGTTATCGGAAAAAAAATACGATTTTCCTTGCTAAAAATAAATAAATAAATAAATAAATCGCTTCCCCGCCATGACGGCACCTCCAAATGAATTCAAGTCCTCCAAATATTCACTGTTAAAATAAATCAAATATCATATGTACTATGTGCTCTAAAAAGGTCAAGTCAAGTCGGCTTTTCTTGTCATTTCGACAATATACAGTGCAGTATACAGTGAAACGAAACAACGTTTCCCGAGGACCAAGGTGCTACAACAGACAACATAAAGTACCTATACACAAGACTGTAAGACTGTATACCGCCAGGGTCCGGGTTCGATTCCCGTCTTGCCCATGTGTGTGTGGAGTTTGCATGTTCTCCCCGTGCCTCAGGGGGTTTTTCTCCGGGTTCTCCGGTTTCCTCCCCCGGTCCAAAAACATGCACGGTAGGTTGATTGGCACCTTGGTAAATTGTCCCTAGTGTATGAATGTGTGTGTGTGTGTGTGTGTCCTGCGATGGGTTGGCATTCCATCCAGAGTGTATCCTGCCTTAATGTCCATAGACGCCTGAGATAGACACAGACTCCCCGTGACCCGAGGAAAGATCGGATAGAAGATGAATGAATGAAGACTGTAATAGGGCAAAGTGCACATGTGCCCCCCCCCCCAAAAAAAAAAAAAACAAGACAAGACAATAAATTCTACGACCAATTGTGCAAACAAAAACACACAAAAAAGGGGTTATTGTTCCTACACGGTCGGAGACATCGCTGGTTGTGTCTAAAATGGTACGGGTCATTTTGGGTTATTTAAATATTTAAATATTCAAATATCTTTGTGACATCAGCATGCTTTCCGCTGACGTCCCTATTCGCGCTCAGATCACTAACACGGGCCGAACGGCTGACTGTTGTCCCGAGGATTGACTTTGAGGATTTGATTACTGCGTCAGAGTTGACTCGATAATCAAACGCTTGCTGCAGTCCAGGATATCAGAGGGGCGGGCCCAAGCTGTCATCACCCCCATCATCATCATCATCATCATCGGCGGCTAAAAGTGTCGTTTTAAGTGCACTTTAGACCTTCGACAGGAGAAAATAGAGCCGTTACTATAGCAACAACGCGCTACGCATTAGAACCAGTGCGTTATTGCAATCGTTCGACCAATTAGCCGTATGCGCTACCTGTCCACTTTATTAGGAACATATTTACATAGTCGTCAAAACGATGCGATAGAAATATCGCGTGCGGATAAACATTTGGCGCGTTGTTGTCAAAATGAATACAAAGAGTCAACTCTCTGTTGGTTCACGGAAAGGGTTTGAGACCGGCAGGAGTTTCGAAGCGACTACTGGCGAGCGCAAAAACATCTCGGTAGAAGAACGTTTAGATTTAGTGCAGATAGCAGACAGCTTTATCGTAGCAGTTGCGTGGGTTAAGGGCCTTGCTCAGAGGCCCGGGATTTTTTTTTTTTTTAGTTTGGTGTGGCTGGGATTTGACTTCACAACCTGTCGATCCGAAGGCCAGGGCTTTCACCGCTACACTATCACCTCGTCGCATGAACAATCACGATGGTCACCAAACTGGGCTGGTAAAAATATCCTGGTGCTTTTCCATTCTTGCCGTCCCTCAAGGAAAGGGAACCTGATGTGATCCGAGGCGCCTTTTCCACACATTATTAGAGGTGGAAGTGGTAGATCGTTGGTTGGAATCCGATCTTGGATTCGATGGTCATGAGTTCAAATCTCAAAATCTCATGAGTTCAAAGCTCAATTGGATAGCAAGAGTCTTCTTGCCTTCAACGTACTGCAGTGTTCTGATAATCTGTTTGTGGTCTTTCACACGAACGATGGTTTTAGTGGAAGGATGTTTTGTGAGGGAAAAAAAAAGGAATCCCAGCTCATATCATAAAAATACTTAATCTGATCCAACCACCATGTCTCAGAGATTACACCGGTGAGCATTAAACGCTTCTTGAACTGTCTCTATGTGTGTTTTTTTTTTTCCTACCACACGATTGACTGATCAGATAAACACTGTGGGTGTGTGTGTGTGTGTGTGTGTGTGTGTGTGTGTGTGTGTGTGTGTGTGTGTCCATGCAAGCGAAATTGGTTTATGATGGATCTAATCGTGATTACTTTAAACAAAGGTCCTCGTATCATCCAGAGGTCCTCACTTTCCTGATAGCAAATGAGTGAGAGAATAAAACACAAGTCACGACTCGCAAATAATCTGATTTCATCCCCGTCCTTTTTCGTTAGCGTGCGATGTGAAAAACTGTATTCTAGTTTCCTCGTGACGCTTTGAACGATAACCTTCACGCATCCTACCCGCGTGTTTTCTCCCAACCGCACTGCTCGTTTATAGACACACCCCCCTCCTCCCTCCCCCCCCACCCCGAAATATGTAAATGAACAATGTTTATAAATCATGTAATATTTAACCGAGATGTAAATATGTTCATGTTTTTAATCGTGTAAGGTCTCAAGTGTGTATGAAATATTTAGATAAAGACAAAGCGACTATGTTTTTTACACTACTTTGCCAAACAAATGATGTTCAGACATATCTAATAAAAGAAACAAACCTGGAACGTGTGTGTCGTTTTTTTTTTTTTTTTTTTCCTGTAGACAAAACACTAACAAATGTGACAAATTATAATTATAATAAATAATTAATAAAAATAAATACATTAGAAAAAAATAATTAATTCATTGTGTAAAAGTGAGTAAAAATTACAAAATACAAAAAAAGGGTAAAAATTAGGGCTTAAATGTGAGAAATGTGATGTGAGAAAAAAAATGTCAGTTTTTTATTTGTAAAAATAAATCCATTCTGATTGTACTGTAATATTTATATATATATATATATATATATATAAAATAAAAAAGAATTAATACAAAATAAATATAGAAAGAAAAAAATTATTCATTGTGTAAAAGTGCGTCAAAATTACAGCTTAAATATCTGATGTGAGGAAAAAAAATGTCTTTTTTTGTAAAAATAAATCCACTCTGATTCTACTGTAAGAAATATAGAAATAACATTTTTTTTAAATATTACCTTAACAGAATTGTGCCCAGTCTTTACATTTTACTCGTAAAGAATAAATAAATCATTTAACAAAAATCATGTTTATTTTTCCCACAATAAATAATGTGGAACAAAACAAGTAAAAAACTATTTGTGAATCAAACTTGATTTATTTCACTCATAAAAACATAGTGAAGTAGTGAAAGCTTATTTATAAATGCACACACACACACACACACACACACACACACACACACACACACACACACACACACACACACACACACACATGCATGGTGTGAGTCATCACCTCAGACCAGCAGGTTTCTGGAGCGGATATATTGTTTCTCACTCAGCGTGTACAGGAACACACACACACCTTCCTGCTGCTTTAACATGAAAATCTGACGCTGCTCAGGAGTGAGCTTCACGTCCTGGCTCGGGTTCTGTACACACCTGTTGTGTCGACTTCTGTCACGCTGACCCAAGACATACTATAAAATATTTTACATTACAGGCCAAAATGATTAAAACATATGACACAGACTTTTCAGCCAGTTACAACTCTACATACAAGAAAGAGACATTGGATGTATATATATATATATATATCTCGGCCATGTGTGTGTGTGTGGAGTTTGCATGTCCTCAGGGGTTTTTCTCTGGTTTCCTCCCGTCCAAAAACATGCACGATAGGTTGATTGGCACCTTGGAAAATTGTGTGTGTGAGTGTGTGTTTGTGTGCCCTGCGGTGGGTTGGCATTCCATCCAGTGTGTATCCTGCCTTAATGCCCATAGACGCCTGAGATAGACACAGACTCCCCGTGACCCGAGGGAAGATCAGATAAAGCGGTAGAAGATGAATGAATGAATGACATGAATGAATGAATGACATTCAGATGATGATGTATGTATGTATGTATATAGTAATGTATATATATATATATATATATATATATATATATATATATATATATATATATATATATATATATATATATATATATATATAGATATATATATATATATATATATATATATATATATATATATATATATATATATATATCATCATGATGTTTGCAGTTTTCTGTAGTGGCAGCTGAAATAACCTGCACATAACCGTGAGGAAATCTAGAATGTGCATTGATCGATTTTGTATTTTAAAATATATATAAATGTATTTTCTCTAATGTCTGACAATTGTTGCATTTCTGTATAATTGTTTAGTTCAAGCACATATTTGTATAATGACAGCTAGGCGGCGAGTGTCCAGCAGGTGGCGGTAGACATATTCAATTATCGCCTGAAGGAGAAAAGCAAGTTAGTAGTTTCAAAGGTAGTAAACCAAAACAAATATTTTGTCATTAAAAATGTTTTTTAACACTTCTTCCGAATTTTACCTTCTTCGGTCTCTGCTTTCCAGCTTCCCAAAACCTATTTCAGATCTTCAATCTCTACATACGTCATAATAAGTCAAAACAGTAAAAGAAACAGTAACAAAAACAATTTACATCGCTTTTGTAAGAAGATACTTTGGTTTTTAATATATTATTCAGAGTAAATAATCCTGGTAAAATAAATGCTGGCGTGTCAGAACTCATTGTTGCTTCGTGTTGCTTTTTTTCATTCATTTCTTTTAATATTTTCTTTGTTTGTTTGTTTGTTAGCAAACAAAGCCCAGTTAGCACAAGCCAGAAACATTTACATTACATTTACGGCATTTGGCAGACGCCCTTATCCAGAGCAACTTACAACTGAGCAATTGAGGGTTAAGGGCCTTGCTCAAGGGCCCACTAGTTATATATTGGTGGTTGTGGGGTTTGAACCTGTGATCTTCTGGTCCAGAGGCCAACACCTTAACCACTAAGCCACCATCACTAACCGACTGGAAACCTGCAGGGGTTTTTAGTTGTTTATGGACAAGATTGCACATATCTTTGGGATTTTTTTGTTTGTTTGTTTGTTTGTTTTTGTTGTGTTCTAAGAAACAAGATGATAAATATGAGTAAAAATTGACAGGTCTGAGAAATACACAGCTTTTTTTTCACTCATTCACTGTAACTTGACCAGCATCCAGAGCGTGAGTGCCCTCCAGTGGTCATCGGGTGTAACAACAGTAATCGCACGTGGAAACCGGGAAGGAGAAGAAGGTAAAAAAAATCCCTTTCAGCAGAGAGAAAAGACCATCTCTGTCAGATCTGGTCCAGGTCTACACCAGAGGACAGAAGGTGGTGGCTCTAATGCATTTGTCAACACGAAGAAGAAGAAGAAGAAACCTGACAAACAAGTACAAAAATACAAAAAAGAAATACAATCAAAACACCCCCCCCCCCCCCCCCCCCCCCCCCCCCCCCCCCCCCCCCCCCCCCACCCCCCCCCCCCCCCCCCCCCCCCCCCATATACTTTCACCAATCCCCCAAAGAACTGTGATGTAAACAATAACCATATAAAATATAGAAGAGTTTTACTAAGTGTGGTTTATTGACCTTTCCAAAAGTGACTCGTTAAAGTATTTATTGTGCATGTTGTTGCTGTGTAGCAAATGTAGCATAATACATATATATATATATATATATATATATATATATATATATATATATATATATATATAGATATATATATATATATATATATATACATGTACCTATAATGATTCAAGCCACTGAAAAGGTCAAAATCGGGTTTTGAGAGCGTCCCTGGTGGTCTAATGGTTCGGATTCTGCATTGTCAGATCGCATGTATACCCATGTTCTGTTTTCTTTTTAAGAAGAACATCAGAACAATCCACTGGAAGAATGGACGAGGTTGTCTTCAATCCGAATAAAAGAACACCACATTCAAACGCTTCACGAATAAGACCTAGATGGACAAGTCCTTCTTATTGTCACTGCAAAAAGTGACTGGATGAAGAAATGAAGTCTGGTCCGGCGTTCCTGATAATCCAGAGACGAAACAAGAACGTTCCCAAAAGGAAGAACAGATGAAATCCGATGCAGTGACTATACAAAGAAAGATTCAAAGCCACGACCTTTTGGAAAACCAGGCACGGAGTACAACTATAAAAAGCACCATGTCACCATGAGTACAAGTCTTTCAGTACGGCTGCAACTTTAGATGCCCGAAGTCTTAAAGCCAAACTGACGTATGAAGTCCGCACGCTTGGACAGTAAAGGTGATTCTGGCGATGTCCCCGGCGAAATCATCGGCATTTCTGTTAAAGAAAAAGACTATTGATTACCGAAGCTTTAAAATGCGACAGGGAGCTCGTACGGAGGTGCATAAAACCACCCCAGTTCATTCTGGTAATTGATCCAAGCAGTAAAGAGCAACACTACGTGGTTGAATATGACAATGAACCTTTAGTAAGATTGGTGAAAGGCAAAGTGTTTCCTGTCTCCTGGCCAAGATTCAAAGAGGAGTCCAAGAAATGTATATTGGAAAATGGAACAATATACCAGGGGGTCGGAACTGGAACCGGAACCGGTTCCGAGTCTGCAAAGGTTTTACCGAGGCAGAGATGCGCAAAGGGAGGCAGCAGTTCGGGCAATTCTGTCGCAATATTCCACCCCCCCTTGTCAACAATCCACGACTGTGTGTTTGATTTTGACCCAGATTCCATGGTGTCTGGATTATGCCACGAATACAACAAACACCATAAAGTGAACCCTCACGTAATGAAAGGGGCAGGAGCATCAGAGAATAAGAGAGGTGCAAATGCATTTGTTTAACATAACAAGCTTGGAATGGACGGAAGGATGGAAATGCAGGAAATGAGGCTCCTTGCGATGCCAAGACATGGTGTAAAACAAGGTGTATTTTCTTAAAGAAATGCGTGTTGTTGATCTGCAGTGATATCTTTCCCCGGGGAAGCTTCCTGGTGATCTTCCTTCTGAAGTCTCCTGTTGAGACATCTTCGCTGGAGACGTTTAATGAGTTTTTCAGCAACATGCAAGGCCGTGAAGACATGATGTGCATTTCGGAATCGGAGATGAGCTTTTTGACATCTGGAAACGAATTGTTTTCAAAATCCAGACAAAGAGGAACGAGCTTTCCGAAACCTGTATTCGGAAACTCGGGCACATTGCGAATACATTGCGTCTAGCAAAAGCAACGGTGGGGCATGGTGGTTTAGTGGTTAGCACGTTCGCCTCACACCGCCAGGGTTCAATTCCCGTCTCGGCCATGTGTGTTTGTGGAGTTTGCAAGTTCTCCCCGTGCCCCACGGGGTTTTTCTCCGGGTTTTCCAGTTTCCTCCCCAGTCCAAAAACATGCACGGTAGGTTGATTGGCACCTTGGAAAACTGTCCCTAGTGTATGAATGTGTGTGTGTGATGGGTTGGCATTCCATCCAGAGTGTATCCTGCCTTAATGTTCATAGACGCCTGAGATAGACACAGACTCCCCGTGACCCGAGGGAAGATCGGATAACGCAGTAGAAGATGAATGAAAAGCAACGGTATTAAATTTGTAAAATGACCCTCGGTTTTCCTGGGAGTTTGACTTGGGAAGGTGAAATGTGTGGCAAACATTGACCTGATCGTAGGGGCACTATGGTGGTTACGGTGGTTAGCACGTTCGCCTCACACCGCCAGATCCGGGTTCGATTCCCGTCTCGGCCATGTGTGTGTGGAGTTTGCATGTTCTCCCCGTGCCTCAGGGGGTTTTTCTCCGGTTTCCTCCCCGGTCCAAAAACATGCATGGTAGGTTGATTGGCACCTTGGAAAATTGTCCCTAGTGTATGAATGTGTGTGTGTTTGTGTGTGTGTTGGGTTGGCATTCCATCCAGGGTGTATCCTGCCTTAATGCCCATAGACTCCTGAGATAGACACAGACTCCCCGTGACCCGAGGGAAGATCGGATAAAGCGGTAGAAGATGAATGAATGAATGAACATTGACCTGATCGTACCCCTGCTAGATGGCGCCTGTGTAAAAAAAAAACTCGAACTCTGATTGGTTAAAGCAACAGCTTCAAGCTTATGCTCCAGTCGACCAAACTGTTTATCCTCAACATGTAACGCAACAGTTGAAATCTGATTGGACGAAACTCTAACCTTAACTTACACACCAGGAAGCAGCACAGCGTAGAGAAAAGCAATGAAATGAAGAGAATAGACTATTAGGAATATTTCCATACATATTCTTTGACAAAAAAAACGTGCATTTACAGAATTTGGCAGACGCCCTTATCCAGAGCGACCTACAACTGAGCAATTGAGGGTTAAGGGCCTTGCTCAAGGGCCCACTAGTGGAAGCTTGATGGTGGTGGGGTTTGAACCCGTGATCTTCTGGTCCAGAGGCCGACGCTTTAACCACTGGGCTACACCACCTCCCTAAAAAATAAATGTATAGAGAAGGCCCACCATGTGTGTATATGTGAATCAGGAGACATTTTCCCGCCATTTTCATGACTAAACCGTCCGTGCCATTTCCTGTTACTCGTGCTGATTTTCACTTCTTCTTTGTTGCCGCATACACAACAGCGTCCCCGTGATTTTTTCCCCAACTTTCCCCTTTTTGCCAATGTTGTGTCCGTTTGTTTGTTTCTTTTTGATGTTCTTCGTAAGAGCTGTTGTGCATTTACAGCCACCTTTCCACAAAACCTACCTGCATAACGAAACCAAATCGCACCATCAGCAAACACTAAAGAAAAACGATGAGATAAATCGCTTTACAGGGGCACGGTGGTTTAGTGGTTAGCACATTCGCCTCACACCGCCAGGGTCTGGGTTCGATTCACTTCTCGGCCATGCGTGTGTGGAGTTTTGCATGTTCTCCGGCTCAGGATGTTTTTCTCCTGGTTCTCCGGTTTCCTCCCGGTCCAAAAACATGCACGGTAGGTTGATTGGCACCTTGGAAAATTGTCCCTAGTGTATGAATGTGTGTGTGAATGTGTGTGTGTCCTGTGATGGGTTGGCATTTCATCCAGGGTGTATCCTGCCTTAATGCCCATAGACGCCTGAGACCCGTGACCCGAGGGAAGATCGGATATAGCAGTAGAAGATGAAGGAAGGAATAAGTTGCTTTACCACATAAGAACTGGGGCTCTGGATTTCATGGAGAGTGGCATTGAGGCGACTGATTTTCAAGCCTACGGCACTTTTTTCCCACCGTTCACCGCAATCCCCTTACCATAGCAACGACCCAAACAAAAACGGGCCTTATGAAAGGGCGTTCACCACTGCAGAAGAGGTTCGATTGCCGGGTAAGGAACATAAAAATCAGGTTTCCTCTTTGTCTGGATTCGGACGGTGCAGCTGTGGCTCCAGTGAAAGGAGACATGTTGAATTGTGTTGATTAGGTTTCTTGCCTTCCATCGTCATTGTACGAGATTTCTCTATTATATTGATGGTTTCTACAGCTGTGGCAATATAATGACGATATTAAGTAGGACATCACTGAAGGCCTGGGTGTGAAATGGTATAGCTGGCCACCGATATGTCCTTATGCTTCAGGAAGCTATTTATAATAGTCACAGAGACTTTCACAAGGGTTTCAAAGCCTAGTGGTGATATCTTTCCGACCGAAGCTCTGAAGGAAACCACCCTGGCAGTCGTCCAATGACAGGCACGTTTCACCTCAGAAAGCGGTATCATTTGGGGAAGGGGTGGAAACCCAGGCCTGTTCATGTGGTTTCACTATCAGAATGACACTACGCGAATTACAGTTTACAGTCCTGACATCGCATGCACGTGATGACGAAGTCAACGAAAAGTGTAACGGACGGGTGCCAGATGAAAAAACTGATTCCCTTTTGAGGCCGGTTCCTCTCACAGTTTCATCCTCAAACCCTCGTAGGGACTTTTTCTTCTCCACTATAGAGACTTTTTTAATTTATTGACATAAATAAAATTCAAATGTTAGGCACAGTTAAAGAAATATACAGAAACTATTTCGATTCACATACTACTAAATTCGGATTAGTCCATTTCAAATGTTTGTAGATTTAATCAATTTTGTGGGAAAAGAAGTTTTGAGAATAAAAAGAAATTATTTCATTACAGCTACCACTTTATTCTCATATGGCTAGCACTTTGTTTATATATTTCGAGTTTATTTTGCCTTGCTTATTATACTCTAATACTACTAATATTCTTGTCAACTTATTTTTTCCCTAATATTGCTACTTCATTTATGAAATTTTTTTTTTTTAATATTTATAAAAAAAACGCGCCGTATCACAGAAGCACAAGAATTCACATTTTTATTCTGTACAAGGTACAAACAATCCTCAACAAACACTGAACATTTTACATAAATATAATCATAATTATTGCAGTTTCCAAAGAGAAAACAAGAAATGAGTACACAGAAAACAAAAAAGGAAATCAAAGAAATTGAATGAGCGAATGTCACATTTAGAAATGATTGTTAAAGTGCTCCGAAATAAAAGAAATTTTGATGTATTTACATTTGAAACATTTTGTGTTTCAGTCAGTAGTCAATATGACCCATATAAAGTACATCTGCTGTCAGAGAAATGCTAAAAATGCTAATTATGCTAACTATGCTAATTATGCTTTAAGCTTTACAAACCTAATCGCGTTTTATGCCAAGTATAAAATGATTTACCTGAAACCTGGACTTGAAATGTAGATTATGAGTTTGGACTTCTCAGGTTTGTTATAGACGTCAATCTCAGAGTCGTACGTTTTTCATTTTCCATACTTTATTGATCCAGTGAGGGAAATTCTTTTCATCGTATATCCCAGCTTGTTTGGAGGCTGTAGTCAGAGCGCAGGGTCACCCCTGATACAGCGCCCCCTGGAGCATGGAGGGTTAAGGGCCTTGCTTAAGGACCCAAGCTTGGAGACACCCTGGCACACTACTGCTCCCTCACAGGCACGGTGGCTTAGTGGTTAACACGATCGCCTCACACCTCCAGGGTCCGGGTTCGATTCTCGTCTCGGCCATGTGTGTGTGGAGTTTGCATGTTCTCCCTTCCCGGTCCTTCCCGTTTTCCTCCCCGATCTAAAAACATGGTTGATTGGCACCTTGGAAAATTGTCCCTAGTGTGTGTGTGTGTGTGTGTGTGTGTGCGTCTTGCGATGGGTTGGCATTCCATCCAGGGTGTATCCTGCCTAAATGCCCATAGATGGCTGAGATAGGCACAGGCTCCACGTGACCCGAGGGAAGACCGGATAAAGCGGTAGAAGATGAATGAACGAATGAATGCTACCTCAAAACATGACAACCAATCACAGCTGAGCAGATCCGGTCTAGAAAATGCGTTTAAAAAAAAAAAAAATTATCGGCAGCTCGTATTGGACGACCTCAAGCTCGTACTATATTTTCGTACGTTGTTTTGTTAACGAGTTAAGATTCGCAATCTTAATCGGCTGAAGGCAAAATGTTTAAAGTGTCAATGTGCACCTTTTTATTGCCCCCCCCCCCTTTTTTTCCACAGTAACAAAATGAGACACTGCAGTTCAAAGCGACTCGATAGTGAATCCTCAATGTAGAAAAATATAAAGTACAAAAAAAAAAACGACTGTTGTTTCGGTTCCTCAGGCAAAAAAATACACGCTGTTTAGACTTCACGAGGAGTCTGTGTTTTGCTCCGAGTCCTGGTTTTCCGGAAGCTCCTCTGCGAAGATTATAACCTCGTACGACTCTGGGCTAGCGGGGAGATCGTCCAGTTGTGAGAAGTCGCTGAAGAAAAACTGCAGGGGGGAAGGGAAACAAAAGAAATGAACAATACAGCCTTTTAAAGGGTCTGTAACACTACGGAAATCAGAGGAGGCCATGCGTTATGATATTTCCCTCTTTTTTTATTTATTTTCTCGCTATAACGAATTTCTTCTCGTTATCATTTGTGTAGAGCTGCTCTGACATAATGTCCGTTCTTAAAATACTATAAAAATGAATCATGATCGAACGAAAACAAGTTGTTTTTTTTTCCTCACCAATTTTTCTCTGTTTTCCGACTTAAAAATTCACACCATAACAAAAGTTTCCATTATTAAGATCTAATCTTAGGGGCTTAGTGGTTAGCACGTTCGCCTCACACCGCCAGGGTCCGGGTTCGATTCCCGTCTCGCCCATGTGTGTGTGGGTTCTCCGGTTTCCTCCCGGTCCAAAAACATGCACGGTAGGTTGATTGGCACCTTGGAAAATTGTCCCTAGTGTGTGTGTGTGAATGTGTGTGATTTTGAGTGTGTGTGTGTGCTGTGATGGGTTGGCATTCCATCCAGTGTGTATCCTGCCTTAATGCCCATAAACGCCTGAGATAGACACAGACTCCGCGTGACCCGAGGGAAGATCAGATAAAGCGGTAGAAGATAAATGAAGGATCTAATCTTCTTGTGATCTCGAACATTTTCTTATCAAGCAACAATTTACATTTTTCGTGATCTCGCTATGACGAGTGTCGCTTTATCGCTCTATTTTATATTTATTAAAAAACAAGGAAGAACTAATGCAAGGCCTCTTTCTGTGGTAAATCATTAGCGAAGGTTCTACCTCTTCGAAGTGGTCAGGGATGTCCAGAGGAGGCCGGAGACATTCTTTAATCTTCTTGTGATGGATGTACACAAAATACAGGAAGCTTCCCAGGAAAAAGAACAGTAACAGCATTACCAGGCCTAACAGGATGATGCGTGCGGTTCGCTGTGCGGCTGCAAAGAGAGCGAGCAAGAGCGTTAGGATTGAAAATTAGCCTTGTAGATCGGATTTGTCGGATGCTACATTGTTTTTCCGGGTTTCAGTTCGATGTCGTTACAAGAGCGGCCTCTAGAGGCGAATCACTGACACCACGTGCTGTTTGTCGTCACGTCCGGTGCTATAGCACTATAATATGTATTACATGTGGTTAATTAAGTATAGAATTATTTTAGTACTATATTCATGTTTATTTTATTTCCGTATTTTCTTTTAATTCTGTACTATTTTACATCAAGGGTTTGTTTAGTTTTTTTTCTTTTATCTGTTTTTTTCCCTTTATCCTTTTTATCCTTTATCCATTTTTTTTTACCTTTATCCATTTTATCCTTTATCCATTTTTTTCCTTTATCCATTTTATCCATTATCCATTTATTTTTCCTTTAGCCATTCTTTCCCTTTATCCATTTTATCCTTTATCCATTTTTTCCTTTATCCATTTTTCCCTTTATCCATTTTTCCCGTTATCCATTTTTCCCGTTATCCATTTTTCCCCTTTATCCATTTTTTCCTTTATCCATTTTTTCCTTTATCCATTTTATCCTTTATCCATTTTTTCCCCTTTATCCATTTTATCCTTTATCCATTTTATCCTTTATCCATTTTTTACTTTTTTTTTTCCTTTATCCATTTTAAAAAACAGTTGTTTAATTGGCAGGTACGATTCCGCCTCGGTACCGGTATCATATCGGTCTAGTCAAAACAAACAGAACATGGTGTCAGCGAGTCGCCTCTAGAGGCCGCTGTCGTGCCATGTAATGCCAGCAGACCTTCTGAGCGCAGGCGTAACCCGGAAAAACTATCTGTATGGATTTCTGTGCCTATAGCACCAGTGATCAATAATGGGTGCCGAGTAATCTATAAAAAACAATTAATGTTTTTACTTCTAATTTTAATAGCGAGTTACAATCTAAGGTTACACAAATGATGCAGTTTGGACTTTTTTGGGGGGTAAAAAAGAAAAACTCACACGACTCGTGAATCACTTCGCAGATTTCAGGGCTGGGCATTCCATACGGCTGGTGTAAATTTAAATACTTGACCTGGAAGCAGTATTCCTGACCCGGCTCAAGGTGCTCCAAGACAATGTGGGTGGACTTTGTAACTTCCTCCTGGAAGACAAATTTTTGCAAGAAAAGTAGGTTCAATTGTCCAACACGAATTATTATTATTATTAAATTAATTTAATAATTATTACATTTCTTTAAAGAAATTTACGCCGACGAAATAATTCCAGATCCGAAATTTTGAAAACGACGAATATTCCAGAATTTCAGATCGGGAATTATTTCCTCCGGGTGAAAAAAAACAATCCTTTATTCATTTTTTGCATTTTCCCAAACAGTGAACGTGTTGAGGAGTGCACACGAACTTGGCTTTTATCTGTGTGGTTTCTTTTCCAGTGTTGCAGGAGGAACATGATGTGTCCTCCTTCCTCCTCTTTTAGACTCTCATCTCTGTGATTCATCTGCACGTGCACCTTGTCCATCTGCACCTTCAGCTCCAGTACAGGGGCGCATGTCTGGACTGTGGGGCGGAGTTCAGATACAACGGTGAGCTTTTTTCCTTAGGTAATACAGATGTGTATATGTGTGTGTGTGTGTATATATATATATGTGTGTGTGTGTGTGTGTGTGTGTGTGTGTGTGTGTGTGTGTGTGTGTGTATATATATATATATATATATATATATATATATATATATATATATATATATATATATATATATATATATATATATGTATATATATATATATATATACCGTAAATTCTGGACTATAAAGCGCACCTGCATATAAGCCGCATCCGCTCTATTTGAAAAAAAAACCCAAAAAAAATCATAAATAAGCCGCACCTGCATACAAGCCGCATCCGCTTTTGAATTGTAAATGTACATGTATGTACCTAAATAGATCCTTTCCTAACCTGTATTTTAACACGGTGTAACGGTGGACGCTGCACAGAGACGCGGAGATCCGGAATTCATACAAAACAAGATTTATTAGAATAAAGAACTCAGGAGACGCCGCTCATACGGAGCGGCCAGACAGGCTAGGGAGCCTTGCGCTCTGCGCGCCGTGGTACCGGGAGTACCGGAGACTTGGAAGTCCGTGAATCGGGAACAGACAAAGGTTAGGCATAAACATATATCGAGCGTCCGTGTCCGAGACACTAGGTATGTGCTACGAGCCCGGACGGGGATTGTAGGGTGAACCGGGCTTATATCGGGAGAGGGAAAATCAAGAACAGCTGAGGCTGTATTGTGTGTGTGTGTGTGTGTGTGTGTGTGGTGTGTGTGCGTGTGGTGTGTGTGGGGAAAAGAGCAGGGAGAGAGAGAGACACACGTGACACCGAGCAGCAACTTTGCTGATTAAAACGGGAAAGAACCAAGAGAAAATAAGCGCTATTTACAGTATTTATCTTCATTTCTCCTGTGTGTGAAATCACGTCACCTTAACCTTGTAAAGATAGAGTTTGTCCTCCTTCTATCCGCTTCTACCCACTTATATCTGCTAAAGAGGAACTAGCGCATTCTTCTTCTTTGCATTTATTTTGTGTTAGTTTTGATTCTAATTCCGGTTAGAGCCCCTAGCGGTCGGGAAAAAATCTGCAGAATAGCCGCACCTTATTATTAGCCGCATGGTTCAAAACCTAGGAAAAAAGTAGCGGCTTATAGTCCAGAATTTACGGTGTATATATATAAAAATATTTATTTTTTTTTATTTAAGAGCAGCTCTACTAAACTGGTCTTTCACTGTATGTTAACAAATGTCTTCATTTCAGAAAACACGCACGGTCCTTATTTATTTATTCATAAACATTCATTCCTTCAATATGATCTCTATATCTAAACACACACACAGGCAAAAGTATGAGGATATCTGGCTGTCACGCCAATATAACCGGCCGTGTTATATTTATCCCTGGGGTGAAATTGTATTCGGAAAGATAGAGATGGGGAAAATAAAGACGGAATACCGTGTGCACACTGGACTCGTTTCGACAACGCCCAGGCGGATATCTGGTTCCCTCGCTCGGCTCGCACCCGGAACGCCTTTCCGTAGTAATCCTCGGCGGTCGCCGAGAAGTTGAACCGCCTCTGAGGGCCTCGATAGACATTGCGCCATTCGTTCAACGTCCTGAAAAAATGTACGTTACAAACATAAAGTAGGCTGTGACGAATATTTGTGCGATTGAGTGTTCTAACGACTATTCCATCTATTGATCCTTTATTAAATAGCGATACTACATATACAAGATAATATACTGAATGAAAAAAATTGTTACTGAATGAATCAATTGTTTAAATGAATTGGTTCATGCGCTTACCAGTGAATCTTTTACTTCAGATTTAGTATATATAGTATAATCTCATTCATTCATTCATTCATCTTCTACCGCTATATCCGCTATATGTCGCGGGGAGTCTGTGCCTATCTCAGACGTCTATGGGCATTAAGGCAGGATACACCGTGGATGGAATACCAACCCATCGCAGGACACACACACTCACAATCACACACACACATACAATAGGGATAATTTTCCAAGGTGCCAATCAACCTACTTTGCATGTTTTTGGACCGGGAGGAAACCGGAGAACCCGGAGAAAAACCCCCTGAGGCACGGGGAGAACATGCAAACTCCACACACACATGGCTGAGACGGGAATCGAACCCGGACCCTGAAGGTGTGAGGCGAACGTGCTAACCAACTAAACCACCGTACCCCTAGTATCGTCTTTAGATAATTACTAAGTATTTAGATAATTAGTATTCAAATAGTTAGTATTCATCTTTTTATGTTTAGAATATCGAAACATGATTTGCGCAGGTTAAAGCATTCCATGTCGCTCTGTGCTGCAAATGTGTAAATACCTCCGAATACCACTACAGATTTTTGTTTTGTTTTTTTTACAGCAATTTTTACCTCAGAATTTTGTTGAAAATGATTGTAATTGCTTGGTAACATTTAAAGTATGTTCTTATTCTGTTTAATTCTAAGAATCTGATGAATAAAATGTCTTTAAACGATCAAACTTGAAAAACGATTTCATTTAAACAGTGGTCTCGCTGACCACCACAACAGAATATGAATAATACCAAACATATTAGGAGTTAGCTGGCCACAATAGCCCTTAAGGGCCTTGCTCGGGGGCCCAGAAGTGGCAGCGTGGTGCAGCAGGGATTTGAACTCATGACCATTGAAACCAACGCCATGACGACTAAGCCATCCACAGTACTACTGCATTGCTAATATGATCTAGAATTTGACTTACGTGTTGCACTCCACGGAATACACGACGTCGGTGGGGTTTTTGGGCTGGCTCCAAACCAACACCGACTGCTTGACGTTGATCATTTCCGGCGGTGCCAAGTCGCTCAAACATTCTGAAATGAAGATGCGGGTTTATTTATTCTCAAGAATTAATAAACTACTGTCAATTAAACTAATCAAAATAAAATAAATGCTGACTCTGATCGTCTTTCATATTATTATCACTGTTATAATTAGGGGTTAATAGTGTCATCTGTTTTGCAGATTAATTGGATAGTTTTTCCGGATAGTACAAGAGCGGCCTCTAGAGGCGAAATCAGTAATGCCATGTGCTTTTTATTCAAGTGTCTTTTTTTCCATTATGTATGTGTTTAATTATTTGAAGTGTTACCTTTTGTTGCTGCCATAAATTTCACAATGACCTCTTATTAAAATAATCAATTGGAACATTTGTTACAGTTTCTATGCTATATTATAAAAAGCAAAGATGGAATTCGAACCTAAAAGGTCAAAGTGAACGAGACCTTCTCATGCGAAATATGCCGAGATTCGATCATTAAATCATTATGAGCAAAGGGACTTCTGGAACTGGAATGCTGCTGTGTGGAGGAAACCTATTATTGTTTACACATTAATTCTCTCTCTCTCTCTCTCTCTCTCTGTCTGTCAGGCTGTTATCTTTATGTTATCTTTAACTGTCTGTCTGTCTGTCTGTGTGTGTGTGTGTGTGTGTGTGTGTGTGTGTGTGTGTGTGTGTGTGTCAGACAGAGAGAGAGAGCACACTGCATGTCTCTATAGGAGTTATAGCGATCCTACCCTTCTCCATCCCCAGATCCACATATAACCCCAACCTCAGATCTTACATTAACACCTGAGCCCTAAAACCCTAAACCCCCCCACCACCTCCCCCAACCCCCAACCCCCCCCCCCCCCCCCCCCACCCCCCCCCCCCACCCCCCCCCCCCCCCTCCCCCCCCCCCACCCCCCCCCTGCACACCCCCCCCATGATCCAAAAAAAGCACTAGCTACTACCAACCCTAGATCCAACCCCAGATTCCCAACCTTAGATCTTACACTAACACCAGATCCAACCCCACCTACAGATCTTAAACGAACAATAGATCCAACCCCACATCCAGATCCACGGCCAACCCCATCCCCAACCTCAGATCTTACAACAACACCAGATCCAAAGGCCGCTACTACCAACACCAGATCCAACCCCATCTCCAGATCTTATACAAACACCAGATCCAACCCCACATCCAATACCAGATCCACATCCAACCCCAACCTCAGATCCACATCCAACCCCAACCTCAGATCTTACATTAACACCTGATCCAACCCCAACCTCAGATCTTACACCAACACCAGATCCAAAGGCAGCTACTACCAACACCAGATCCAACCCCATCTCTAGATCTTATACAAACACCAGATCTAACCCCACATCCAATACCAGATCCAACCCCAGATCCACGTCCAACCCCAACCCCAGATCTTACATTAACACCTGATCAACCCCACCCCCAGATCCTTACGCAGCTACTACCAACCCTAGATCTAACCCCAAATCCCCAACCTTAGATCTTACACTAACACCAGATCCAACCCCACATCCAATGCCAGATCCACCCCATCCAACCCCAACCTCAGATCTTACATTAAAACCTGATCCAACCCCAACCTCAGATCTTACACTAACACCTGATCCAACCCCAACCTCAGATCTGACACTAACACCAGATCCAACCCCACATCCAATGCCAGATCCAACCCCAGATCCACATCCAACCCCAACCTCAGATCTTACATTAAAACCTGATCCAACACCCAACCTCAGATCTGACACTAACACCAGATCCAGCGGGAGCTCCTACCAATCCTAGATCTAACCCCAGGGCCTGCGCGCTCTGCCCCTCGTATCCAACACCCCCACCAGATCGACGTCATCCCCTCTAAGCCTCCTCTCTAAGCCTTCTGATGAAATGTAATTAATCTCACCGCCGTGTCTCGCGAATAAAATCCCACACAACAGAAGTATCGCGAGTGTCCGCTCCATAACGATCCTCAGATCCGCCACACGCCCTCCATCTTTCTCCTACAGGCCACTTCACTTCCGCCGCCGTGCCTCCGAATCCCAAATACCTTCCTCTTGGACACATAAGCGGCCTACGTAGGCTGCCTAGGCCGTGTTGTCGCACCCTGCGTAGTGCACTCCTACACGGAGAGCGGGGGCGTTTGGGATGCGGGTACTTCCGTCTGACGAAAGAAACCAAAATACAGAAGTAGGTGTGTAGTTTCACGGCTGTTTGTATTGGGGAGGAAATGACACACGAGGGGGAATAAAAAGGTGTGAACGGTGAACTCGAGCCGGTTCCAAGTCTCGTCAAGTCTTTGTGGTTTTTGTGGACAAAAGTGTTAACCCTGATGGTAGATGGATGACGTAATTTTCGGGTCATACGCCACTTGACGGCTCTTGACGCCATTTTGGACACGCCTTTTTATTTATGAATGAATAAAACAAATAGTCACGTGTACAGAAAACCACCAATCAGGGTAGAGCATGCACTCGTCAGTTTGGTTATAAAGTTCAACAGCAAATAGAACATTTTGATGGGAGAAAAAAATGATTATATATATATATATATATATATATATATATATATATATATATATATATATATGTATATATATATATCAGTGTTTTGAGTAGTAAAAAAACTATACAAATAAAATTGCATTATAGCCATAATAAATCTTAGTACTATGGTTACTTACTTACATAAATTTTCAATAGAACTTTTTCTTCATTCATTCATTCATTCATTCATCATTCATTCATCTTCTACCGCTTTATATCTATAAATCCGATCTTCCCTTCAGTTGCGTGGAACCTGTACCTTTCTCAGGCGTCTTGCATCACACACACACACACACACACACACACACACATTCATACACTAGGGACAATTTTCCAAGGTGCCAATCAACCTACAGTGCATGTTTTTGGACCGGGGGAGGAAACCGGAGAAAGACCCGGAGAAAAAAACCCCTGAGACACGGGGAGAACATGCACAAACTCCACACACACATGGCCGAGACGGGAATCGAACCCCGACCCTGGAGGTGTGAGGCGAACGTGCTAACCACTAACTTTTGCTTCTTTCAAATCTAATATATATATATATATATATATATATATATATATATATATATATATATATATATATATATATATGTGTGTATATGTGTGTGTGTGTGTCAATCGAATATCAATTCGATTCCGATTTCCGTTTTTATATTTTCTATTTTTTTCACTGATTAAAATGAAATATATGCTTATTTTTTTTAAAGCTTTTTTTACTTGGCATATGCGTGTCATTTATTTTAATTACCGCAGTTTATTATCAGTAACATTTGGGAACATCAGTTGTTCATTATTATTATTATTATTGTTATTATTATTATTATTATTATTATATTATATAGACGTAACTGTGATGTAACGACTTGGTGACGCAATAAAGAGAGCCCCCATCCAAAAGCGCGATGAAGCCCGCCTGTGTTTCAGTTTACGTTCCACTTGGACTGAAATCAAGTCAATCATGTCGTCTCCCTCCAACATACGTTTACCCTTTTTTATGGACGAGATAGTGCGCCACCTAGTGTACGGTAGCTTCTCCATGGGCGTTTTTATAGGCACATCCATATCAACAGTACTTTATTGCTATTTTATGTGGAAGAATGGCAAGTCGTACCGGAGACCCGAGCTCGTGGACACGGCTCCCGAGGTACTCCCCATACTTTATTGGAGAGATTTTGAAATGGTATAAATAATATGTTTGGTAAATATGTCACTATACCGGGAACACGTTTTGTACTGCGCATGTGCGCAAATGCGTCTCTTTCATATCCGAAGTATGTTGAAACAATTTACAGTTTATTTTTTGTATCTTTATTTATTAATCTAATTTATTAAGTTTAATGCTGACTATTATAAAGACATGTTCAGCATACTTTAACAAAAATGTCTGGATATATTTATCATGGCTGACCCTGGGCTCTGTCCTCAACTTCCAAACAAGCTGGGATATGTGAAGAAATAATTTGTCTACACTGTGCTGTAACGTATATGTGATAAATAAATGCTATTCTATTCTATTCTGTTTTACTTAATATTTGAGTGGGTGTAGAAGCTCATGATGGTCACTAGATGGTGCTAAATTCGCACATTTGAAATCTTAAAACTCACTCCCACGTCTCAGATCTTGTTTGCTATAAAATACAATGTGACATGATTTTTGGAGGTCTTTGTGAACTTTAAATACAAACCAGGGGCCCTGTTTAACACCTGTGCGTGTGTATTAGTGATTTACATCTCTTTAAACGAGTCTGTTGCGGTAATGAAGTATAAAGGGCGTCCCGGTTCAGTAGCCCTGTCCATTTAGCTCCCATGTTGGAGTGTAGACGTGAGGCAGTCTGTTATCATCACCTTGCACAGAGACAAAAATGTCCAATTCGGACACGTTTCTTCCAGTCATTCGCTATTCAAGTTTTTGAGAGTTTGGCCTTTTACATAGATTTTTGCATAGAAAGAAAACTGTGAAAGTCTGGACAGTTGAAGATGCCCCGACTGCACTGTGACCTTCTCAGATATATTTGCATATGTGTTTTATTAAACTTTATTTGTGGAATAAAGAAATGAATCCCAAATTCAATTCAACGCAACTTCGTCCATTATGTACATTGTACTGCATTTAAATTTATATTTATGGCATTTGGCAGACGCCCTTATCAAGAGAAATTGAGGGTTACAAGGGCTGCTCAAGCAACTAGTGGCAGCTTGGTGGTGCTGGGATTTGAACCTGCAATCTTCCGGTCCATAGACCATCACCTTAACCACTGAGCCACCACTACCCTCATTGCAGGCGATACGGTCCTAAAGATAGAACAGAGCGCCGTAACCCCTGCCTGAATACGAATATGTGTTGGATGGCACAATTCTCTTTTATACTCAAAAATGTATAAATGTGAATATGTCTTTGACATTTTTGGGCCTCAGGATGCTGAACAGTTTGAGAGGAGGAACCAGATCCAGGCGATACTTATTGAACGAATGAACAGAGACATATCCTCCCTCAACCACAGACTGAGGAAGATCTGCAAGAGATGCAAACAGTGTGAGGGGACGACCAAGGTAGGACAATGTTTTTGAAAAATTATTATTTGCAGAGCAAAATCAAGCAAGTTCTCATGTACCAAGTGGGAAAAAATTAGATGAATTAAACATCGTAAACATAATACGAAATACTATATATTTAGGTTATTTACGCAACACACACACACAGACCATGTACTCGAGTTTAAATAGACATCCACTGGATAAAATATTACTACAGTAAAAGAAAAAAATATACCTGTACTATTATGGGATACCATTGACAGTTATATAATATATACACTGATATTATACAATATATATATATATATAATATATACACTGTTATGAATTATTGCTTCTTTTTTTTTGCTTCATTGCTTTGTGTGTTTTTGGAACAGGAGGAAGAATTACAAGAACTGGAAGTAGAACGAGACAGCGATCAAGAAATCTTGAAGTTGCTGGAATAAAATGTCAAAAAAGTAATTTTTCATTCTTATGCCTCAAGTCTGGAATGCTGCATTATACAATGTGCTATTTCTTTCTTTTTCCTTCGGTTTCCATGTTTGGCAAATATTTACCGCTGGCTTTGAATAAATGGGAGGACATCTCTTTAACGCAACTCTCCTATTTATCCCAAGTCAGTGCACCAGTGGATTGTGAAAACCTAATGTGTGGGTTTTTGGCAGATGCCCTTATCAAGTGGGACCTACAGCTGAGAATCTGAGGGTTAAGGGCCTTTTCTCAAGGGCCCACAAGTGGCAGCTTGGTGGTGCTGGGACCCAGACCTATATACATTCATATATATATATATAGGGGCACGGTGGCTTAGTGGTTGGCACGTTCGCCTCACACCTCCAGGATCCAGGTTTAATTCCCGTCTCGGCCGTGTGTGTTCTCTCCGTGCCTCCTCCGGGTTTTCCTCCGGGTTCTCTGGTTTCCCCCGGTCCAAAAACATGCACGGTAGGTTGATTGGCACCTTGGAAAAAAAATTGTCCCTAGTGTGTGAATGTGTGTGTGTGTGTGTGTGTGTGTGTGTGTGAGTGTGTGCCCTGCGATGGGTTGGCATTCCATTCAGGGTGTATCCTGCCTTAATGCCCATAGACACCTGAGATAGGCACAGACTCCCCGTGACCCGAGGGAAGATCGAATAAAGCGTTAGAAGATGAATGAATGAATGATGAATATATATATATATATATATACACACACACACATATATACACATATACACACATATATACATATTTATATATATATATATATATATATATATATATAATATATATATTATATATATATATACACACACACACAGACACACATTTATACACATACATCTATACATACACACAATGAATTACTAAAGATGAATTAAGGTTCTAAGCACAAATGCAACCTGATAATTGACTTTTTCCATCATATTATGATTAATACTATTAATCTGAATGACGTTTTCTGGTACCCCCCCCCTCCTTGTGACGTAAGCTTGTTGTGACACAACATAGGCGTATTAAACACGCCTAGCAGAACCACGGTACATTCATTGTGTGCTGAACTTGGAAGAGAGGAACTTGTAAGAGATTCGCTTGGAAGAGACTGGAAGAGATTTGAGATGCCTTACGCCGATTACGGAACAAGTTTGAGTCTCGAGCGGCCGGTGGCAGCCTCGTCGCGCCCCCTGGTGTACACGGTGGGAGTCGTGGGCGTGGCTGCAGTTGTAATCGCAGCCGCAGGCTTCACTTATTATTATTATTTAAAGAGGAAGCGTGGCGACGAGGAGAAAAGACTGTAGCCTGTGGCTCTACCAGGTGCCAAAAACTAGTCTGGGAAGCATGTAAGCCACGCCCCTTTTTTTCCATAACTCAACGTTTTCATAGTTTATTGGATCATGGGAATATTTACTGTGAGCGCTTCTTGCCTGCGCTTATTGTTTAATTAATGAGCAGAGAATAAAGAAATTCAATAAACTAGACTAGAACGTAAAATGGAGAAGGGAAGACGACAGTGATGCAGACGCAATGAAAATACAGTCAAATCCAAAGTCGTTCATTATCATAAATAATAAAACAGGAGATTTATTTTTCTAACGGGTGGTTATGGGGACATCTGGTGGTGAGTAGGGGGAATGACAGGGATCAGATACGTCACAATATTTCACATTCGACGATTTACGTTTGTCACCGACGTGTATGCGTGTATATATATATATATATATATATATATATATATATATATATATATATATATATATATATATATAAATATATATATATATATATATTATAGAATATATATATATATATATATATACATTCATTAATCTTCTACGGCTTTTATCCGATCTTCACTCGGGTCACGGGGAGTTCTGTGTGCCTATCTCAGGCGTCGTCTATGGGCATTAAGGCAGGATACACCCTGGATGGAATGCCAACCCATCACAGGGCACACACTCACATTTTCACACACTAGGGACAATTTTCCAAGGTGCCAATCAATCTACCGTGCATGTTTTTGGACCAGGGGAGGAAACCAGGAGAACCCGGAGAAAAACCCCCTGAGGCACGGGGAGAACATGCAAACTACACACACACACATGGCCGAGACGGGAATCGAACCCAGGACCCTGGCGGTGTGAGGCGAACGTGCTAACCACTAAGCCACCCCCGTGCCCCTATATATATATATATATATATATATATATATATTATATATATATATATATATATATATATATATATATATATATATATCTATATATATATATATATATATATATTATTTTTTTTTTTTTTTTTTTTTTTTTTTTAAATAGGTAGTTTGAGATTTATACAACCTTGTCCTTTGTGAAGTACACTAAAATACACCCCCACAAATGCTCAGATGTAACTTTGTTAAACAAAACTTGTAAAAGTTGTAAAATTCCATTAAAGTAACAGTATTTTTATTTTACCACAATATTTTTTTTCCACCTCTGATTATTGAAACAGGAGTTAAAAATGTTTTACCTATACCTAATCTATGAACTCTATAACAGAGGGTTTTTTTCTTTCCTCTTTTTTTTTTTTAAATCTGCCAGATGTCACAAGTGAACACTCGCTGATGCATTTCTTTTGCTTCATTGCTGTGTTGTAGAAACAAGACTACGAAGATGATGATGATGAAGAACAAGAACAGGATGAATACCACTTCATGAAGCATTAAAGTCACAGAAATGAAATTGTAAAACTAACCAAAAGTAATTTTTTACTCTCGTGTCATAACTCTTGATTGCTATATTATAACATGTGCTGTTTATCAATCAGAAAAATAAAAGAAAATAAAAATAACAAAGCGTGCAGGCAGGTTCTTTGACCTCATGGCTTGGTTTCTGTATTGTCAGCCTTATATAGAGAGCTGTGTGTCATTCCGTATCATGTCCAATCAATAACATTGTAAACACAGATGTCTAGTCAAGCTGTTCAAACATCTCATCAACAATCCAGAGAAACAAGAGTTTATGTGTTGTTGCAAAAGGGTCAGAATACTTATGTACATGTCATATTTTTCTTTTTAATAAATGTATTAATTAGTTTAATATTTGGATCTGGGTGGTATTTAATTCCCAGAAATTGCCAGAAATGTCACCCTGGCAGGTCTTAGTGCTTGATTTGAGACTTGTTGCATCATGTTTAACTACACATTGTGGATTAATGTGTGTCGTGCTGGACGTTTTAATTTTGTGTCTATATGTTAATATTACAGTTTTTTCTAAATTGCTAAAACACATTTCCTAAAATCTCATCTCTTTGTCTCAAAACGCTGAACACAAACTCGAAAATATTTGACCCAAAACTATTTTAACTTTGCTCAAAATCAAGCACTACTGTCAAAAACCACACAAAATGAGCCAATGTGCAAAGACGATGTGGCACGATTAGCAACGATTACACACTACATAAATAAATACAAAACACTGTGGGATAGTGGGAAAATAATATTTATTTGTTTAATTTTGTACTCACAGTTAAACAGAAAAAACTGCAGCAAAGAAAGTTTTATAAAATAAAAATATATATATATATATATATGTATATATATATATATATATATATATTCATTCATTCATTCGGGTGTATCTACCGCTTTATCGGATCATACACGGGTCACGGGGATACTCACGTCTATCAGGCGTCTATGGGCATTAAGGCAGGATACACCCTGGATGGAATGCCAACCCATCACAGGACAAGGTCCAATCAACCTATATATATATAGCATATATATATATATATATATTATATATATAGATATATATATATCTCTAATAAGTCTACAACTTTTTGCCTGTTTTCTTCTTGGGCTGAAGGTCACGGTTTGTAGTAGCCAACCCATGAGTCCATCCTGCAAGTTAGGTTTGGTTGGTTGCACAAGTTGCCATGCCTCCATCATAGTCATGCCAGGCAATCAGAACATGATCTATGATCTACAGTTGCTCGAATGTCATTTAAAAATTCTTGGGATTTATTTTTTAGCAATTCAGAAAAACTGTAATGAATAATAAATTATTAACTAATTAATATTTGTGAATATATTGCGTGTATATTAAAAAAATTATATTTGCTAATATATATATATATATAATATATCTATATATATAGATATATATATATATATATATATATATATATATATATATATATATATATATTCCAACTTGTAACCAAAATTTTTTAATCCATGCTTACCTTTTAAAACCGAAGCACCGCCATGCCTTTTGCATACTGACCACAAGATGGCAGTATATACACTGAAAAGCCTTCTTTGCTATCCATGCCTGGAAGAAAGCTGCAAGTGTGGCGAGTCTTAGGCCCACAGTGAGTCAACATTCATTACCAGCTGAGAGTGTGTGAGGGGCCTCGGAAAGGGCATTCTGAGGGAGGAGAGAGATGTAAAAGAGGGAAAAGGAGAAAGGAAGGACAGGAGAGGGGGAATAAGAGATCCGAAGCGTGAAGCAGCTCAGACACAGAGGAAGTCCTCAAAACCCAGGTGCTGGTGGAGGAAATAGGATTGCTGGTGGGTTCCTTGTTATATTGATATATTAATTAAACCACTACAGTGTTTTTTTTTTTTTTTTGGGGGGGGGGTATTTATTTTTATTGTATAACTTCATGCAACTTGCATTTGTCGTCTCATTCTTTTGCTATATTATAAGCTCTGACTATTAAATAAACTATGACATGTTTTGTTCTGTATATTAGTGGATGTATATTGACGTGGATAAATGCTGAATGTTCATATGGAGATCCGTTCTGGAGATCACAGTATACTGATGTTTCGGACTGAGCAGTGATGGGCCTGGGGACATTAGGGGAGATGCTTGTGTGGGTTTATGGTGTCAGCTGACCACCGGCCCTCATTTTCCAAATTCTCTCTATTTATTTATTTATGTTAACATCAAGCTGTGGACATAAATGTAAAAAATTAACATGTCTCACTTTTAAATCCATCCCGTACATGATTAAGGCAATAGGGATGGTTTGTAGGCTGAGCAAAACTTCCCTTTTATGCCACTGCATTATTTGAATCATTTGATGACTATATATATATATATATATATATATATATATATATATATATATATATATATATATATATATATATATATATACTATATATATATATATATAATATATGATGATCAGATTTTTGTCTCTTGCAGCGAGAGGTCCGAGGCCAGCGTTCCTAAGGTGGGGTGAACGTTAGCACTGACGACAGTTACGTAATCCTCGAGCAGAAGGCAGTAAAGGATTCTTTGTGATCATGTCACATGTTGAGTCGTTCAGACTGACTAACCCGTTTGTCCTTGTAGGCCGGGCGGCAGCGAAGACGGCGGAAAGTCTGACCTGCCTTCCTTAAAACCTTTCAAAGCAGACAGAGACGCCGGATTTGTGTCGAGCTGTTCCTCAGAGTCGGTGGTTCTGCCCGTAAACACAAAAAAAAAGGGGGATCTTTAACAGCAGACGTCACTCGTTTTCCATTTGACGATATGAATGTACAGTCCGATTGTACAGAATGTCTTTGTGTTTCCTCCCGCCAATAAAATGTAGCAAGAGCCATCCATGTGCTGTGAAACACTTTACGGTTCGTGTGCTGGATCTGGACTCGTGTAGGGTTAACGTTTTTAATGAGTGACGCTGGAATCTGGCAGTCGTTGCGGAGTGCTGGAAATGATCACCGCTGTACAGATGTTGTAACAGACCCTGGCTACACCATGTCACTTCAGTTAAAGGAAAGATTCTGATGTGTACCTAAGTAAAAAGTATTACTATAATATATATATTATATATACTATAATCCGTTTTAGTTGCACGTCGCTCACGCCACATTAATATATTAATACGAAACCAAATTTGTTCCCTAATGAATGTATCCAAGGGGCACGGTGGTTTAGTGGGTTAGAACGTTCGCCTCACACCTCCAGGGTCCAGGTTCGATTCCCGTCTCGGCCATATGTGTGTGTGGAGTTTGCATGTTCTTCCCGTGCCTCAGAGGGTTTTTCTCCGTGTTCTCCGGTTTCCCCCCGGTCCAAAAACATGCAGGTTGATTGGCACCTTCAAAAAATTGTCCCTAGTGTATGTGTGTGTGTCCTGCAATGGGTTGGAATTCCATCCAGGGTGTATCCTGCCTTAATGCCCATAGACGCCTGAGACACAGACTTCCCGTGAAGATCGGATAAAGCGGTAGAAGATGAATGAATGAATGAATGAATGTATCCACCATATAGACTACAAAAGATGTTGACGATCACTTGATCAGAAATTCAGATTTCTCGTTTCCTTCTGCATTTGCTCATTATTAGTTTTGTAAGCTATCTATCTGTGGCGTGTGATAGCAACGAAATGATTCCCCGTCGGTAGGATGAAAAAGCTGCGCAACAACAGGAAATGGGTCGATGGGCTGAAAACCGCACACAATGAGAAGAACGGTGGACTATTTTGAATTTTCACCTACTAAAGTAACGAGCCTGGTTTGAAAATGGACGAAATATTTATGCTGACAAGTGAAAAAAATTTATATTGTAAATAAACATAGATTGCAAAGATTTTGGACTATTTTAAGGAAAAACGTTGTGGATATGTAACGGGACGGACTGATGTTTACCCCAGTGTAGCATCCTCTCTATTTTTGAACAGCAGTCCGTATATACGTATGTCTGGGAACTGACGAAACCTTTTGCTGGAGTTTTACGAGACGAATGCCGTCGCATTTGTGTTAGAATCAGCGTTGAAGCTGCTCAGCAGTCCTGGGTCTTCTTTGTCATATTTTTCATATAATTTACCAAATATTTTAAATTGTTCAGAACGGTTTGTTGTGAGGTTTCCTCACCAGGTTATTGTCATCATCTGAATGGGAGTATTTGTCGCTCTAAAACCTGTGAATTCAATTCAATTTTATTTGTAGGGCAATTTTTGGAATTTGTCATCGTCTCAAAGCAGCTTTACATAATACGTAATGGAACATAATATATAGTGAAAAGTGAAGATCAGTTTGACCCTAATTGTTTCTTGTTGAGCGAGCCGAAGCGACGTTGGCCAGGAAAAACTCCCTGAGAGCAGGAAGAAACATTGAGAGGAACCAGACTCAACAGAGAACCTCATCCTCATTTGGGTTGTTAGTGTTGTGTGTGGTTTGAGGATGTTTATTGTGAAGTGTGGAGTGTATCCACGGATTTATTTGAGGCATTTCAGAATGGACGGAGCCTTTCCAGATGTAAAAGCTGCCCTTTCTATAGGCACTAATGCAACTGATATTCCATCAAACACGCAGGCTTTTGAACTACGCAATTCTTAACATGCTAGATTGTCCCTCTCCTCTTTAGTACGGAGGACGCAGTGTTTACACAAGGGATTTCAGTCGTCTAATTTGCATCTGTGTATTTTAAATAAGCTTTGGCCCAGATACGACTACAGCATTTCACATTTGGATCATGTTCCCATGTGGTTTTTGTTTGTGCATTTTTTAAATAACAGGGTAAATTGTGTTCATATACAGTGATCTATTCCGTTTTTTGATTTACAAATATGGGTTTATGAGATTTGCAAATCATTGTTTTTATGTTTGTTTGTTTGTTTTTTTTGCATTTCAATTCCATTTTCATTCGTAAATGTTTTTTTGAATTATGGATGTTGAGCTTTAAATAAATATTTGAGCTTTACATAAATATTAGTAAAAGAAATGACTTACTATATACTCACATGAGTGAACCAGTGGTAAACTGTTTTATGGAAATAGTCTCTTAGATGGTATGAGTGAAGAATCCCTTATTTGGGCAACAAAAAACATACAAACATTTTAGTTTACATTTACGGCATTTGGCAGACGCCCTTATCCAGAGCAACTTACAACTAAGCAATTGAGGGTTAAGGGCCTTGCTCAAGGGCCCACTAGTAGTATCTTGGTGGTTGTGGGGTTTGAACCTGTGATCTTTTGGTCCAGACGCCAACGCTTTACCACTAAGCCACCACCTCCCTAATTCCTAAGCCACCACCTCCTAGTTCCGATCATTGGTAAGGTTATAATGCTGTTTAATGCTGGGTGCTTGAATGCAGAAGCCCAAGTCTAAGCCTTTGCAGCAAATTCTATTATATATTTGTGTGTTGTTTGTATTTCTTTTCCAGAAAATGTAAAGTGGACTTGGGATCAAGATGTAGGCCCGGCACGGACGAAGCGAAGATGCTGCGGTTACGGCATATCTCACACCACCTCCTCCTCCTCCTTCTACACTTAGTGGAAACCCAGAATCCCATCCAAGCCAACGTCACCCTCGTGTTTGACAGCTCGGACCGTCGCGACCTCTTGTGCGGCTGCAGCTGCGCGACGGCGGTGCGCAGTTGCGACCAAGCTCTGGCAAACCTCACGTGTAGCTGCGGCACCGTGTTGCGCTCGGCTCTGTCGCCCGGCATCCTGGAGGCCGAGACGCTGACTGTGTGGGCGTGGCGGCCCTGGGTACTAAAGGAAGTACTGAACGGCAGCAGGGTCCCGGAGCTGACGCTGTCCCTATGTAGCCCTGCGTCATTTTTCGGGCCTTCTCAATATCTTGCCATAGTGGGTCTCCGGAAGCTTCAGGTCTCCAACATCGGGGTGCCGCAGGACAAGACCGAAAGAGTCCTGGACTTTGGGCGGAACGTCCATACTGGGAAGGTCAACGTTGCGTTTTTAGACTTGTGCTCCCTGAACAATCACTTGAGGGCATACAGTGTGATCGGGCCGCCCCTACAGACGCTTCTGCAACGTTTCCCTTTCCTCCAAAATACCAATTTGAAGCTTACTGACCAAGACGAGATCCACAAGCCGTCTATTCTAACGTTCATTTACTAAACAGAGCCTCTCGATCCGATCTAACACCGACTTCTTTCTACACGGGATTCATTCCTGACGAGGTATACGTGGTGCAATGAAAAAACGTCGCCGCTCCCTGTGACTGTGCATTCGGTCATTGTGCTGCCATCCGCTGACAGAAGTAATCTCGGAAATGTTTGATACCACTTCATATAATGAATATGCGTGATCTCATTACGACATGGCAGGACTGCATTAGTGAACAGCAATGCTTCACTCGCACGCTTGACGACAAAACAGAAGAAAAACAACAAGAAGATCCTGCAGCGTTGTGTAAACAGCGTGCGCTTTTCAGACCTGTCAGAGTTAAAGGAAATGCTTCCTCCACTTTCAGCTTTTTCTACCAAAACCACAATGCTAAAAAAAGATCCGGACCAAAAAAAACTAAAAGAATCACTTCCTTTTTCCTTTGAGGTTGCACGTTCAGATAAATATCATTTGCGGCACTAATGCTTTTGTCTTACATTGTTGTGGGTTTTTTTGTAATGAAATCAGTTATATTTATGACCATAATGGTTTACATGTGAACCAGATCTATACATTCCTACTACTACTAGCACAACTGGGACTAAAACAAACGATACATGAGGAGGATTATTTTTGTGTGTGTGTAAGAATTGCTGATGCCATTGCACTGGCGTTGTATTATTATACCTTCAATTAATTTGGCAATTAATTTAACATTAAAACTGCATCTAATGCGAACCATTTCAATCAATCTTGACTAAAGGCTTTACTCGAGGCTTGAATAAACCAGAAATAAATACCCACCACAATTGTCTGACTGCAATCATTAAAATTCTGACGGAGGTAACACAAAAATCAAACTTGATTGCCGGAGATCAACGTTGCATTATAATATGCATTATTACTGTTAAACTGTTCTACGTCTACACTCATCTTGATAAAAAAGGTTCTCCGCATTCAGACTTTCGTGATCAGTTGTTTCCCAAAAGTCGTCCACACTGAAACGGCAAACATGAGACGCTTCTTTACGTCGCCAAAATGACTAATATTTGGCAAAAGGCTTTTGTTGACGGAAAATGTCTTAGTTCGAATGGAAAAACAGAGAAACGTGCATTTTTAAATGGAAAAAAAAAACTATATTAGTGTGAACATTTCCTTATCCTCAAGATTACATGCCATCAAGATTAGGTTCTTCTTATTTATGATGTCATAATATTAATGGATAAAAAGAAAACATGCCTCCATAATTGATGCAATTAATGCAGGGTTTTTTCCACATCATTTTTTGTTCATTTATTTTATTTTATTTTTTTGTTTATTTATTGTACAACAGTACATTCATTGATACATAGAGCTGGTTAAGTTTTTCCCAACTGACATATTTTATCCCTTTTATATTAACTGTTTTGTTTGATACATTATACTTAATGTTTTTGATTTATTTCATAATTGTAAAGTAGGACCGTCCAAACGTGATGCATTTTATTTGGTGTTTTATCGATCATTAGAAGCATTTGAAATGATCTAGATTTAGGGATTTTTACGATTGAATTATTTAATGTTTAAAATTTAAGTAATAAAAGTAGAAATATTCTCCAAATACGACACATCCTGAAGTCAATTATTCCTCTTTATACCTATTCATTCATCATTCATCTTCTACCGCTTTATCCGATCTTCCATCGGGTCACGGGGAGCCTGTGCCTATCTCAGGCGTCTATGGGCATTAAGGCAGGATACACCCTGGATGGAATGCCAACCCATCGCAGGGCACACACACATTCATACACTAGGGACAATTTTCCAAGGTGCCAATCAACCTATCCTGCATGTTTTTGGACCTGGGGGAAACCGGAGAACCCGGAGAAAAACCCCCTGAGACACGGGGAGAACATGCACAAACTCCACACACACATGACCGAGACAGGAATCGAACCCAGATCCTGGCGGTGTGAGGCGAACGTGCTAACCACTACGCCACCGTGCCCCCTCTTTATACCTATACATTCATTAATTCATTCATATTCTACCGCTTTATTCGATCTTCCCTCGGGTCACGGGGAGTCCGTGTCTATCTCAGGCGTCTTTGGGCATTAAGGCAGGATACACACTGAATGGAATGCCAACCCATCGCAGGACACACACACACACACACACACACTCATACACTAGGGACAATTTTCCAAGTTGCCAATCAACCTACCGTGCATGTTTTTGGACCGGGGAGGAAACCGGAGAACCCAGAGAAAAAACCCCTGAGGCACGGGGAGAACATGCAAACTCCACACACACACATGGCTGAGACGGGAATCGAACCCGGACCCTGGCGGTGTGAGGCGAACGTGCTAACCACTAAGCCACCGTGCTTTCTTTATACATATACATCTTTCTTTATTTATTTGTGTTTTTTTTTTTTAATAATCCATCCTCTGTAGCTTTTCTATACCGCTCCCTGTTTGTGGTCTTATTGAAAGAGCACTATTATAGTTATAGGAATCAAGTGTTTCTGTTATTCACTTCTTTCTGAGCACTGCGGCATGAAGTTTTACTTTCCATTTCCATGATTACGTTTTATTAAAATGACTAATATTAGTGGTAATTCTTGGGCAAGATTCGGCTCTTTTGTCTCCATATATCGTCAAGAAAAAGTCACTACTGAACTGAGTAATCTGGGGATTTTTTTTTCCCAGTCAGAAATGCAATTTAATCAAAAGGACAGGCTGTTCCGAATTTGTTCCGATAAAGCATTGCAAAAAAAAAAACATTTAAATATAATCAATACATTCATGTATTAATTACAATTATAATTAATACAATTTTGACTTCCTCGTCACATGCAGTGTTGCTCGATATACCGGTACTAGAAAGGTATCGTGATACTTTGCTTTTAAAAATGATACGATTCTTCATTTTATTAGATTCGGTACATAAATAATGACGGCTGAGTGGTAGGACAAATATGGGGAAAAAAGAGATCGAATAATAAGAACCCTCTTGAGGAAGCGGACTAAAAAATAGGAACCTCAGGGGCAGTTCAGTGACGCTATGGAATGCATTACACAAGAAACACTATAGAGTTGTTTACTTGTTGACTATTCTATTCCCAAGTCGTCGTCGTCGTCGTCCCCCCCCCCCTCCTGGTATTTATGTGTATTTATGTATTATACTTCTTTCATTTCATTCCTAATGGTCTTGCATATTATATGTAAAACCTGACAACCATGTGTAGATATGTTCGTGTATCTGCTTATTTAAAAAGTAACCTTTTATTTTCACCTTTAAATCACCTAATTTAATATTATAGAGTTGTTTATATTACGTAATTATTAATATATACTGGGAACGGGCGCCCTCTATGTGTTTCATGGACCATTCAAGAGCTCCTTCGATAGTTTCCAAAAGTTAAAAGGCTTTTAAATAATTATATAAATAAAAAAATTAAAAAGTTTGATTCAAATATTTTAATACTAAAACTATATAATAAATGCGTGTCATGCATGTCTACCATACAACGTCTACCACAAATAAATAACCTATTATTTAAGGTAGACAACCCTGCCTATTGTTAATAAAAATATATAAAATAATAATAATAATATTAATAATAAAAATGATAATAATATTTTTTAGTCCTTCCTAAAAAGTCTAAACATTTGGCTACTTTTGCAGTTCCCGTTTGTTTCTCTGAACTTCTTGGATCTTCATGAGGACGAATCAGGTTGGAGAACTTGGAAAGGTTCAAATTCGGAGAGCACTTGAAGGAAGCACGAATCATCACGTGGGTGAGGGAGGGAGACTGGTCACGTGTCGTGGAAACGAAAGCGAGTTTGGGCAGGATAGCAGGAGGTGTGTTATCGCAACCAGGGCTTACACACACACACACACACACACACACACACGCTCACACACACACATTATGGTGAACTTCTGGCTTGTGTATACCTCGAGACAACCAGAAGAGCAGTAAGTAAGAGTTATTATATATTAGTATATTATATATGCTATATCTGATATATTAGAAAAGTGTGTATGTATGTGTGTGTGTGTGTGTGTGCGCTTCATGTTTTCCTTATTTAAACCACCTTTACATATTCAGCGTGGTTCAAGTTCTTTAGTCTTATTTTATTTTCGATTTGGCTGAAAAACATGTATACTACAAGATCTAGAGTCATATTTTCTTATTAAAAAAGTCTTATTCTCTGCCAAATTGCTTTGGGACATTAAAAACACACACACACATAAACATATATATATATATATATATATATATATATATATATATATATATATATATATATATATATATATATATATATATATATATATATATGTATAGATAGATATGATCATGAGACGATCAAGAAAGCTTGATTATGCCGTAAACCATTATACTAGTCCTGATCTGAGCACTTTATGATTATAGAACCTGCTCTAAAGTCAAGTTAAAAGTGTGCAGCTGAGATAAGGCGTCTATCCGAGTGTTTTTCCGAATGGGAAAAATATTCTTTGTGCATCACTTCCCTTTTTCAGCAGCAGACAAAAAGTATTGAAACGAATCAGGCAGGACCAAACACAGAGAAGATGGACATTAATAGTAGGTTCAGTGTGTGAGGATGAAATCAGGCAGCAGAAAGCTGGGATAATCTCAACAAGTCGAGCAGAATATCTTTTTATTTATTTTTTTTCCAGATCATTTGAAGAAATGTCCTTATTTTGAGTGTAAACAGTCTTTTGGGTATGAAAACGCATTGAGGAAGAGGAAAAAAGTAGTTGGGTATGAAAGCAAATCAGGCTGGTCAGGTATAGAAAGCATAGCAGGTGCATAGCAGAAAGATGACATAATGTGAAGAAATGGTATAAAGTCAAGAGTAAATGAATATATGAGAAAGTCGTTGAGCTTTCTAAACTAATCTGGCACGCCAGGTACAGATAGCAGAACAGGTAACACATAGCTGGTAAAATCTAAAGAAATGGTGTAAATTCATGGCTGTTTTCTACGGGTGAAAGTGGAGTTAGGAGGCACATTCCTTCATTCTTGTGTGAGAAAGAAAGAGGTTGAGTATTGAAACGAATGATCCGAATGGTGAGAAGATCGGCGTCCATCATCGTATCAGGGAGCAGAAGGAAAAAGCCATACGGTTACAAAGATCATGTACAGACGAAGAGAGAGAGAGAGAGAGAGAGAGAGAATGTTTGTTATGATGTTTCTAGAAGAAAATACGTCTTCATGGTTTATACATACCCAAATAAATATATTTAGTCATTTTCTAGACATCAATGTCATATATGTATATATATATATATATATATATATATATATATATATATATATATATATTAATATATATATATTATATACTATATATATAATTTTTTTTTAATATATATATATATATTCTTTATCCGATCTATTTAGTATATTTATTAGTCATTGTCCTCTACATCAATGTCATATATATATATATATATATATATATATATATATATATATATATATATATATATATATATATATATATATATATACTATATATATATATATATATATAGATATATATATATATATATTCATTCATTCATTCATCTTCTACCGCTATATCCGATCTTTCCCTCGGGTCACGGGGAGCCTGTGCCTATCTCAGGCGTCTATGGGCATTAAGGCAGGATACACCCTGGATGGAATGCCAACCCATCGCAGGGCACACACACTCACACATACATACACACACATTCACACACTAGGGACACTAGGGACAATTTTCCAAGGTGCCAATCAACCTACCGTGCATGTTTTTGGACCGGGAGGAAACCGGAGAACCCGGAGAAAAAACCCCTGAGGCACGGGGAGAACATGCAAACTCCACACACACATGGCCGAACCCGGACCCTGGCGGTGTGAGGCAAACGTGCTAACCACTACGCCACCGTGCCCCCCTTGGACAATTTTCCAAGGTGCCAATCAACCTATTGGCAAATGCCTGAAAAAATAATAGAATGCATCCGTAAGCGTAATATATATATAATCCGTAATATATATATACACGCAAGCAAAACGTTGTGCCAGTAATGAATATTTGGGGTATTAAATACATCTTCATTAGTACTACGTCCCGCTGATACTTGTGTTGCTGTAGGATTTTTGTGCTACATTCGTGATTTGTGAATTACAGATGATCGCTGTAGGAGATAAAAGGACTCAAGGCAAAACAACAGATTTACAACGTCATTTAATGTCACAGTTAAATAGAGGGAGTAAATGCGAGGTAGGGCTTTTTTGGTTTGTTTGTCGAAACGCTCTGAATAGGTTTTTCCTATCATTAGTGGCTTTTTGTTTGCCAGCTCTGTGTTTTAGTTTCGTAGCTTCATGAAGGTTGTCATGGCTGAAACAAGAGCAGATGACACTTTGACCTCTGATCCACTGATATAAAATATTAAATGTTACGCTGGTCGAATAATGTTTTTTTTATCATATTTTCCTATATTTTCCAATCTTTTCTTTCAGAAAGATTTGTGCATCATAAAAATATATGTTGCATTCATCAACCTTGCGAAATCAACTTGGAGTAATGAAATTTTTTTATCTAAAATAAATATTCACAAGTGGGGGCACGGTGGCTTAGTGGTTAGCACGTTCGCCTCACACCGCCAGGGTCCGGGTTCGATTCCCGTCTCAGCCATGTGTGTGTAGAGTTTGCATGTTCTCCCCGTGCCTCAGGGGGTTTTTCTCCGGGTTCTCCGGTTTCCTCCCCCGGTCCAAAAACATGCACGGTAGGTTGATTGGCACCTTGGAAAATTGTCCCTAGTGTATGAATGTGTGTGTGTGTGTGTGTGTGTGTTTGTGTCTTGCGATGGGTTGGCATTCCATCCAGGGTGTATCCTGCCTTAATGCCCATAGACGCCTGAGATAGACACAGACTCCCCGTGACCCGAGGGAAGATCGGATAAAGCGGTAGAAGATGAATGAATGAATGAAATATTCACGATTCAACCAGACCCCGGTTGTCTCTTGAGCCAGTGGTCTGTGGCGGAACTGCAGGAGGTCTTCTAATTCGTTAATAGTCACAATTAATTGTTTGTTGGCAAAAAAGAAAAAATGAACATCAGAGATGTTATTAAAAGCAAAGTTAAAGTTCATGTAATGGTATAATCATCCACCTGATTGCAAAAAGGAAAGTAAAACTGCAAAAATAGCAGACAACTCTCAACGACTTAATGTAAAATTGTGGTTTTAATTGCAGTATACATATGTTTTTATACGTTTTTTTGATGCATAAATCTTTTGAAAAAGTATAAAATTCACGGGGTCCCTGTACCTTATTGAATAAGGGGTCCTTGATTTTGACAACCCCTGATTTACACAATAATATCAATAATATATCAATATATCATATCATATAATATATATATTTTATATATATATATATATATATATATATATATATATAATAATAATAATATCAATAATATCAATAATATATCAATATATCAATAATATATATATATATATATATATATTATATATATATATATATGATAAAATAATATATCAATAATATCAATAATATATGAACTATTTGTATATTAACTTACGTGGGGAAAGTAACCAAAACTATGTGATCGTCGTTTAATGACACATGGGGAGATTTGCCTTTTAAGATCGGCAGTGGAAACCGGTTCCTCCTGTCGAAGCATCGACTATTCAAAGGTCACCCCTACAAGTCTAGCGACATGCAAAGTAAGCGTTATTAGACCTAATCGTTCCCCCAGACGTCATTCAGGACTGAAAAACTGTTTGCAATGTTTACGACTAAGCATATTAAAAGGAACAAGGAAACAAGAGCCGGGTGAAATGCCTGTTATGATTAATATTAGTCACATGATTGGTGCATATTTCCTACGTTTCCACCCTCGTGCTTTGCATTTGGTAACATAAGGGTTAGAACATTTGTATTTAATGAACGCAGGTATTTAATACATATTTTGTGGTTCAATACTATCAACTTTTCAGAAACATTAAAACAAGCACAATTTTTATTTCCCACTGTAGCAAGTGATTTAAGTCACAACGTCAAAATAACGTTTTTCAAATGTATCGCCTGCGCAGATTAAACACCGGGAAAACACCAGTGATTTGTAACACCACGGATTGTAACATAGTAACAAATAGTATTAACAGTAACATTGTAACAGATTCCAACTATAGCATAACAATTAAACGTTGTTATTTCAGATGTAGAATAGGGCGTTATAAGCCTTTGTTTGTCGATTTGAGACTAGAATAATACGGAACTTTGTAATTTTGTGCTAATCCGCTTGAATCTGGTGAAACAACAATTAAAAGTAAACGATTATATATTTTTTTTTATCCATAGTGTCCGTAGTGAGGCGTAAATATTGGCCCACCATTGATAAGTGCTATCTGATAAGTAATATCTGAGAACTCTATGATCTAAGAAGATCAGATACACACCCCATGCTCGACGTATTATTAAATCCCGACCCAGCAACAGGCAGAAGCTTTAAATATTTGTACTTGACTTAGTGTTATGACTCATAGTTGGGGCGCTAACGAAAAAAGGGAGACTGTTTTAAGGTATTTTTATGTCACAAGCCAAACAGGTTTTCTGCCTCCTTTTGGAGACTTCCCCTACAGAACAACAGAACAAAAATGCACACACTCATGACTCATATCCACATTCATAAATCACATACGCGTGCACAGTCGACGTCGGCGTCACACATAATGAAAGTCTGTTATTTAAAATCTTTTCTTTCTGAAATTATAACACACGCACACACACACACACACACATATATATATATATATATATATATATATATATATATATATATATATATATATATATATATATATATATATATATATATATATATATATATATATATATATATATATGTAATAATAACACACACACATTATCACATTATCACAATTCCAATGTTTGAACTTCGATATAATACCTCGATTGAATTTAACAATACCGATACCAAATCGATACGATGGCTAAAAGAAAAATTTAGTAAATTTAGTAAGCGCGCATATTGTTATTTAATAAATTGCCTTAGTGTTTGCTGCCTGCTGCAAAGTAGAACTATTTAAACTAAAAATAAAATATTTAAAATGTAATATATTTGAAATACATTTGGATAGAGAAATGTAATAGCGATCATTTTAGCGACTTGTATCACGTTCATCAAAATCTGGCTCACGAATCTTTTTGTGAGTCATTTAGTCCAATTTCGTCTTTCAGTTTGATCAGAAATGAAAAAAAAATGAAATTGCAGATCCCATAGCGCATTTACATAAACAAACATACATAAAAATGCATAACATCTGTAGGAGTCACGTGACAAAAAGTCACAAGCAGCTCAGGCACAAATGACTCATGTTGATGAACGACTCAGTACTGATTCCTCTGTAATGCACTGCTTAGTGTATATGGGAGTCCAGTTAATGAACCAATGACTCAGATTAGGTACTCGATTCTATTTCTTTTACATTACATACGGAGATTTTGTGGTGATTTGCTTATGTAGAAAGTAAGTGAATCACTTTTTGAGACGACTCCTTCCTCTGCATTAAAGAATCGTTCGAAAGGAATGACCTTTGGTTACTTGGGGGAAAACTGGCACCAGGATGAATTTAAGAGCAAACCAGTAGAAAGACAAAGTGATTATATCGAAATGCAAGTAAATATGATATATTTTGATTGATATATTTGAATAGTATATAATCTTGTATAAAGGGGCACGGTGGCTTAATGGTTAGTACGTTCGCCTCACACCACCAGGGTCGGGGTTTGATGCCCGTCTCGGCCATTTGTGTGTGGAGTTTTGCATGTTCTCCTCGTGCCTCAGGGTTTTTTTCTCCGGGTTCTCTGGTTTCCTCCCCCCGGTCCAAAAACATGCACGGTAGGTTGATTGGCACCTTGGAAAATTGTCCCTAGTGTATGAATGTGTGTGTGTGTGTGTGTGTGTGTCCTGCGTTGGGTTGGCATTCCATCCGGGGTGTATCCTGCCTTAACGCACATAGACGCCTGAGATAGGCACAGACTCCCCGTGACCCGAGGAAAGATCGGATAAAGCGGTAGAAGATGAATGAATGAATGAATAATCTTGTATATAAATATGTGCTTCAAAAGTCAAAGGAGAAATTGTAGAAATGTCAATACACCTAGAAATCTTGTACTTTAACTACTCTATTTGTGTGTGTGTGTGTGTGTGTGTGTGTGTGTTTTTTCAGGAAGAATATGATTTTCTGCATCTGAGTTCCAGTTAATATGAGGATTCTGTCCTTACTTTATGTTTATCTCACAGTTCTTGACTCACAAGGTACGTGTAACAATTAAAGTCCTGACACTAATCTTTATGACATTTACACCAATAGATCAATGCTTTTGTTTGTAAATATTGTAAAAAGAATTTTAGGTTTGACTTTCTATCCAGTCAGATTTTAGTCAGAATGGTCATAGGAATCCACTGCTGCTTTAACCAATCAGATTTCAATTTGGCCACTCCCCATCCGGAAAATGTCCCGCCCCTTTCCATCTTATCCACATGAGTGCCACCTTTTATGTGTAATAATTTGATTGTTGGTGCTTTTTCAGCCTTTGCTTCGGTCCCGGTGCCAGTCAGCGCAAAAGTCTCGTCCACAAACTTCATCCACATCTTGGAGTGGAGTCCAGGAAACGGGACACGTCCTGGGACAGTCTACAATGTGAAAATCGAGCCTATTGAGAGGTTTATTTCCCCTATTTTTAATAGTTTAAACCCTCAATATGCCCCAAAATACTTTAATCATGCCAACGCATTTTATTTATCATTTTAATTTAATTTAATCATCTAATAAGATTATAGTAAATTGGATAAGCACTAACCAACAATGAATGAAATGGATGATTTAGCTTTAAGATGGATAATTGCGGTAATTAAGGTTTTTTGTTTATTTTTTATGGAAAGGCTTCGAGGCCTCGAACTCTAAAATCGCCAGGGATTATAATATAAATCACTATGAGGGGGTACAGAATGCCTTTATTGTGTTTATGGAAGGAATTTTCTTTGTCCGGATCGAGCTGTCGGAAATGGGAAAAGTGATATGAAGGCTTAGTAAATGGTTGGATGAGATTTTATGAAATGTCAAAGATAACATTGTGTATGTATGTACATTTTTTCCGTTGTGATAGTAACCATCTGGAACGTAACATCACCCGTACATCCATTGACGTCTCAAAATACATGAAGAAAATATACTACACGTACAATATCCAGCTCTGGGCATCATTAGGCAGCGACTCATCGCCTCCAGTCAGCATTTATTTTAAGCCGTACCTTGAGAGTAAGTTTTGTTTTTGTTGAGAGTAAGAATTGTTATTTTTTTTCATTATTCCTAAAAAATATTTTATTAACATTTATTAACATTTTATTAACATGTGCTTAATGCAGCATGCATTTCTGTTTGTGTTTAAACATGTAAATAAGTACATATTTTTTAATCCCTAAAAGTAGTTTTACCGATGCACGCATATGGTAAGTAAAGCCGTTCATGTGGAAACATAGCAAAATTTCCATATGCTGACCTGATGACTTAGTAAAGTAGACGTTTAGTGATTTCTAGTCATATATTTATCACGTCTGTGAGAAATTTCTTTTTTGTTTATTCAAAATCAATATTCATTCATTCATCTTCTACCGCTTCATCCGATCTTCCCTCGGGTCACGGGGAGTCTGTGCCCATCTCAGGAGTCTATGGGCATTAAGGCAGGATACACCCTGGATGGAATGCCAACCCATCGCAGGGCATACACACTCATAATCACACACTCATAAACACATTAGGGACAATTTTCCAAGGTGCCAATCAACCTACTGTGCATGTTTTTGGACCGGGAGGAAACCGGAGAACCCGGAGAAAAACCCCTGAGGCACGGGGAGAACATGCAAACTCCACACACACATTGCCGAGACGGGATTCGAACCCGGACCCTGAACCTCGAACGTGCTAACCATTAAGCCACCGTCAAAATCAATATGATGTACAAATGTACATATATATGTGCTTCCCAAGAACACAATTGTGACACGAATGTACCTTCAGGTAGACTACCCAAGCCAGCAAACTATATGTAAACAAATCCAAAAGGGAATAATAATTTAAATGATGATCATCATAATAAATAAAAGAAAACATGACAACATCTTTAAATGTCAGTGACGAACAAAGTCACAACCTGTAGAAAAGCACAATAAAGGGAAATAACAATAACAATATTTTCCCTAGATATCATCAATAGTGTAACAGTTATTTATGTTTGTATTTTTGAAGAAAATAATGACACAAAACGAGCCGTTGCGTTCGTCGACCCTGAATGTTTGATGGTGGATTTTGGTGCTTGATTTACAATTTGGTACAAAAATGTTAAATGATTCAAAGTTCTTTTAATTAATAAAGAAAGGACGTGATGAGCAGACGCCCTAATACAGAGCGACTTACAACTGAGCAGTTGAGGGTTAAAGGGTTAAAGGAATTCTGTGAGCTGCACTAAAACAATCCCTGGGTTGTTTGTTGGAATTTGTTCTCAGAGAGCATTCAGGTGTTTGGTCCAAGTATAAAATCTCCCTCGGTTACCAAAATGTATAGTGAAAGAAACTACACTCTCTCTTTTTCTTTGCATTACGTTGAACACTCTTTATCTGCAGGATAGGATTTTCCCAAGTGTGGCTTTGGCTGTAGCCCATATGTCTGTTGGGTAAGTTGGGAACCATGGTGCCAAGGACATCTGGCACTTTTGGCAGCAGCATTGCGTGTGTTAAGGGTCTGTTTATTGCTCTATTGCCTGGGTTCCTGGTGACACAATAACACAGGGACCTCATTACTAATGGCACACACACACACACACACACATACACACATCTGCGTGGTCCATATAATTCCAGTGAACTCTAGAGCTACAAAGGTGTTAACTTGCTTGGGCTTTTTCACAAATAAAGGCCACTAGTGGCAGCTTGGTGGTGGTGGGGTTTGAACCCATGATCTTCCGGTCCAGAGGCCAACGCCGTAACCACTGGGCTACACCACCTGCCTGAAAAACCCCCTGAGGCACGGGGAAAACGTTCAAACTCCACACACACACACACACACACGCGCACACACACACACACACACACACACACACACACACACGCGGCGGAGGCGAGAATCGAACCCCAACCCTGGAGGTGTGATTCGAACATGCTAACCGCTAAGCCATCGTGCCCCTCTTTGAGCACGTGTGTAGCGTTCAAGGATGTAATGTCCTCGTTAATTTTGAAATGAAAACAGGATTGTGCGCTGCATTAATTGCTCATTAATTTTGACAGCCCAAATACATCCATTCATTCGTCTTCTAGCGCTTTATCCGATCTTCCCTCGGGTCACGGGGAGTCTGTGCCTATCTCAGACGTCTATGGGCATTAAGGCAGGATACACCCTGGATGGAATGCCAACCCATCACAGGACACACACACACACATTCATACACTAGGGACAATTTTCCAAGGTGCCAATCAACCTACCGTGCATGTTTTTGGACCGGGGAGGAAACCGGAGAACCCGGAGAAAAACCCCCTGAGACACGGGGAGAACATGCATACTCCACACACACACATGGCCGAGACGGGAAACGTAACCCGGACCCTGGAGGTGTGAGACGAACGTGATAAGCGTTTTGAAATAATTTTGAAATAAAAACAGGAATGTGCGCTGCATTAATTGCTCGTTAATTTCGACAGCCCAAATACACACATAAAGAAAATCACATTTGTGCGTTTTTGTGTTTTAGCCGTTATCGGGCCTCCGGTGTTATCTCTGCAGGGATGCGGCAACTGCCTGAATATCAGCATCGACTTCCCAAATCGCGAGGACGCTACCACCACCACCTTGTACAACTCTTTCACGTTTGAGATCAGCTGGAGCAAAGAAAGAGATGAAAAGGTAAAAACTCGGCGGAATTTTTTACGGCTGGAAATAAAGTAAAGAGTTTTTTGATACTCTTTTTGTGATTTATTTAATTATTTATTTATTTTTTAGACATTCAGTTGTCTTTGACACCATTATCCTGTTTATAGGGATGCAGTTTTGCAAAGCAAATTCTCATTTGCTTTTTGAAAAGAGAGGACTTTCGCTTTTACTGCTCACTCGCGGAATCGTTATACTCGCTTTGCCTGGAGACTTTTTATCTGTTTACAGAAGCCGTATAAAGCAGCTTTTAACCATTAGCTAATATTAGCTATTCCTTTGTCTGATCGTGGACTGAGGTGGTTGCGCTTCCATACTAATGTACAGGAACATTCCCAGACGCAAATGTACTTTTTTTTTTTTTTTTTTTTTGGTTTTTTTTTAATGAATTTATTGTAGAACGAGTGCCACAATCCCTCCACCCCCAAAGAGAGCAAGACCATCATGTCGTATTCATACGTCCTGGAGCATCTCCAGCCGGGGAAGCGATACTGTGTGGAGGTTCAGCCGAAGAGCAGTGGCAATTTCAAGCTACTGAGCTCCTGCTCCTGTGAATTCACCAGCCGTGAAGAGTCCAGGGGGGGTAAGATGACCGGCCCTCCATTAAACTTTTTTCTGTATTTATTTAACTCTCCTTTGTTTATTTGGTCCACTTTTTTTTTTTTTTTTACACACTCGTTTCCTGGTTTCATTTTATGAATGAAAATTTTTGAGATAAGCATCGAGTCCGATTACACGGCGGCGTTTTAGCCGCTTTTTTAATATGTAAAAAAAAGAAAGAAAAAAATGAAGCGGTATAAGAATAAAGTAAAATTTTTTACATTTTACATAAATTGTTTTTAAAATAAAGTCAAAATTATGAGAAGAAATTTAAGGTTTTACAAGAACGAAATTGTAGCAATATGAGAATAAAGTCAAAATATTTTGAGGGAAAAAAATACAAGAATAACGCTAACAAGTCAGCAACGAGGATAAAAAAACGTTTTCAGAGTAAAGTAAATGACGAGCAAAATCGTGGCGATATGAGAATAATGTCATAAAATGTTATATATATTTTGAAAACAAAGTAGCAATAAAATAATATCGTAGCAATACGAGAATAACTGAAAACATATTAGATCAATCGAATTTATGATAACGTGAATAAAGTCGCAGCAGGTTCGAGAATAAAACTCAAATTTTAAAAAGCCGGATGAAACTAATAAAAATGAAAGTCATAGAAATACAAGATTAAACTCGAATTTTTTTTTTAGCATAAAGTTGAAGATTTTGTTTGTCTTCATTTTGTACTTTTAATGCATTAGTGTTTTTGTGCTTACAAGGAATTTGTTGTGGTGACTAAAGCATTATTTTAAAATAAAATATAAATAAAATACTATATATATAATATATATATATATATATATATATATATATATATACCTTATACATATAATATATATATATATATATATATATATATATATATATAAGAAAATATGTACAGAAGAAATACAGAAGTAAGAAGTCATATTGCACAGATTTTCTCCCGACTTTATGCTCATAATTTTGTCCTTATTTTCAAACTTTATTCTCGAAATATATTTCCGAATTATTCTTGTATTGCTGCGTCTTAATTCTCATAATCTTAGGAAATAATTTCCATACCAAAAAAAAAAAAAAAAACATTATCGCACAAATCATTATGCCTTCCGAGAAAAATCAAACTCGGGGACCCCATAAAATCGCCTTGAAAAATCTGTGTTAACCTGAGGTCTTAATCCTGACACGGGGCCGTTATATTATTGTATTTAATCCTCGTGACTGATCTGTGAACTGTACAATAATGCTTATGGCATTTCAGACCTGTAGTAAATAAAAAAAAAAAGCACATGACTTTATATAGTCTTCACTTCTATTATTGAAATAGTAGCCTGTAGACTCCAAAGTAAAAACTAATAAAAAAGGAAGGAAAGAAAAACGTTAGGAAATAACGTTCGCAAAATCAAAGCTAATAAAAAAGGAAGGAAAGAAAAACGTTAGGAAATAACGTTCGCAAAATCACGTTATATAAAAGTCAACAGTTATTATTCATTCATTCATTCATCTTCTACCGCTTTATCCGATCTTCCCTCGGGTCACGGAGAGTCTGTGCCTATCTCAGGCGTCTATGGGCATTAAGGCAGGATACACCCTGGATGAAATGCCAACCCATCACAGCACACACACACACACACACACACACACATTCATACACTAGGGACAATTTTCCAAGGTGCCAATCAACCTACCGTGCATGTTTTTGGACCAGGGAGGAAACCGGAGAACCCGGAGAAAAACCCCCTGAGGCACTGAAAAAAACTCCACAAGGGAAGAACATGCAAACTCCACACACACATGGCCGAGACGGGATTCGAACCCGGACCCTGGTGGTGTGAGGCGAACGTGCTAACCACTAACCACTAAGCCACCGTGCCCCTCAACAGTTATCAAATTAGCAAATTAAGTCGTGTTTCTTACGGATTTATTGATATTATAAATATCATGGTGTCATAAAAGTGAGGAATCAAAGCATTAAGATTTGAATCATTTGGTACAATGTTTATTTTCCACAGGCTTCGTGGCCCTGGACCGTAATAATCCCACGTCTAGCCACATTCGTGTATGTTTCTGGGGCTTTTGTTTTGCGATTTCGTCCGCGCTTTGCTCGGGCAGGAAACGACACTGCCAGAGTTCTCCGAAGCAGCTTCTTTTGTGCGCTTGTGAAAAAAACGAACTCTCTAAAAGCTTTTTTTTTCCCCCCTGCATATGAAAATGGTATCGATGTGAAGTGAAGACGCTTTCTAAATCACCACGCACTTCTCCAGATGTTTTCTTCACGTCATGGGCCTGCTTTGGCAAATGCAGATGTTTATGCATCATTGACATTGATTTCATTTAGCACACACACAATATCCAAAGCAACTTTCAATTTATACGGGTCATACAACTGTGCAGATGTGGGGTTAAGGGCCTTGCTCACGGGCCCGTGCTACTATATATATATATATATATATATATATATATATATATATATATATATATTTTTTTTTTTTTTTTTTTTCTGCATTTGTCCATATGCTTTACTGAATCCTCTGCCTCTTGATGTCATTTCCCTTCTGCAGTGGAGTTTTTGGCGTTCTTAGTTTTGGGCTCGCTCCTGGTGGGATTGTGTTTCCTGATTCCCGTATTCAGTCTCGTCTACACCGGCTTCCTGTGCAAACCCAAAGCCCGACTGCCCAGAGCACTGGTAAGACCGTAAAACCGTATGCAAACACCCGGAAAGATGTGTGTGTGTGTGTGTTTGTATATATATGTGTGTGTTTGTGTGTGTGTGTGTACAAGGCGACTTCGTGCCACGTTTCTCTCTGCAGCTGTTCTCAATAAACGCAAAGCCGTTCTTCTCAATAGCGTGGGCAAACGCTCGCCGCGTGTCCACGGGGATTTTTAGAAACGAAGCGTCTGAACCGAAACGCTCTCGCGAGAGAAAACCCACGATTGATCGTTCCTTCCACTCGTTTCCCCACTCTGTACTTAAGGTGATTAATCTGTTTATTGTTTACAGATTTGTAGATCAATCGTCATTGTATAGAACAGGTACACAGAAATGAAACTAAAGTTTGAACTTTAACCAGAAATATAATCAGTAACAAGTGTTCACTATTGAGGCGAAACAATTCATGACTAAGTAGCAATAAACACACACACACACACACACACACACACACACACACACACACACACACACACACACACAACACACACCTACAGTAGTAAATCATACTTAATCTGTATGTAGTCACAAGGTGTGTCCTGAAAACGTGCTCATGAATGTCACACAAATGACGTTCTGAGTTTGATATTATTATTATTATTATTATTATTGTTATTATTATTATTATTATTATTATTATTGTTATTATTATTATTATTATTATTATTATTATTATTATTATTATTCGATTCAGATCTATTATGAGAACTGCAGTTTACACAAACAGAATACAGACAAATTGACCCCTCGCCAACACTATTCATAAAATTTTACAATTTCCGAAAGTATAATTAAAAATCTTCCCAAATCCCCAAAAGTACAGACATGTGAAAAATCCATCTATCTATCCATCTATTTATCTATCTATCTATCTATCTATCTATCTATCTGGTAATGGCTTCTATCTATCCATCCATCCATTAATCCACCTATCCATCCATCCATGCACCTATCCATATATCAGTCTATATCTTTATCTATCCATCATCCACTCATCCATCCAGCTATTTATCTATTATCTATCTATCCATCCATCCCATCCACCCATCCATCCATTAATCCATCCATTAATCCATCCATTTATCTCTCCATCCATCCATCCATCCATCCATCCATTAATCCATCCATCTATCTATCTATCTATCTATCCATCCATCTATCTATTTATATATCAGTCTATATATTTATCTATCCATCCATCCATCCACCCATCCGTCCATCCAGCTATCTATCTATCTATATATCCATCCATCCATCCATCCATCCATCCATCCATATATCTATCTATCTATCCATCCACCCATCCATCCATCCATCCACCCATCCATCCATCCATCTACCCATAAATCCATCCATTAATCCATCTATCCATTCCTCTGTTTATCACTCTATCCAGTCTATGTATCTATTTATCAGTCTATCCATCCACCTATCCCTCCATCTATCCATCCATCCATCTGTTTATCTGTTTATGAACAGTTTATTTATTTATTTATGAACTTTTTGTTTTATTTTTTCGTGTCCAATCAAGAATTTCAAAAAACATAAATTATTTCTCCTTTTGTAGAAATCCCAACTGTAGTGTGTGTGTGTGTGTGTGTGTGTGTGTGTGTGTGTGTGTGTGTGTGTGTGTGTGTGCGTGTGTGTTTGTGTGTGTGTGTGTGTGTGCGTTCATTAGGTTATTAAGTTATTTTTCACTTTCATTGTGATAAATAAATAAATAATAAAGTGTTGACAGGATGAGTAAGAACTGACAGTTCGAGTGGGTTTTCAGACAGTTGGTCACCTTTTTAAAGGTCAGACCGCGGAGCCAATCACGTGTAGCGATTTTACAGAATAAGCCGGTTCACTCTCACGCAGGGGGAAAAGTCTGTGTAGGAGGTACAAGCGCTTTAAGGTCGAACGTTCACTGTAACCACGCGTCGACTTTTATCTACATGTATAAAATGTTTCCATGCAGGTTGTCCTCGGCCCTGTGTACATCCTTTCCCCGGAGCAGTCCGTGTCTATCGGTGGCTGAACTCGAAGACGGCGTCCCGACTCGCAAGGCGCGGCGAGATCGTCACGGCGATGCGAAGGAGCAAATAAACGCTCTCTATGAGGTCTGTTTCCTTTAATCCTATATTTTTAATCATATATATGATAAATATCATATATATTTCACATACCTTTAATCATATATATAATCATATTTAGGCGAGGCACGGTGGCTTAGTGGTTCGCACGTTCGCCTCACACCGCCAGGGTTCGGGTTCGATTCCCATCTCGGCCATGTGTGTGTGGAGTTTGCATGTTCTCCCCGTGCCTCAGGGGGTTTTTCTCCGGGTTCTCCGGTTTCCTCCCCGGCCCGGGTCCAAAAACATGGGCCACGGTATGCACGGTTAGGTTGATTGGCACCTTGGAAAATTGTCCCTAGTGTATGTAGTGTCCATAGTGTATGAATGTGTGAATGTGTGTGTGTGTGTGTGTCCTGCGATGGGTTGGCATTCCATCCAGGGTGTATCCTGCCTTAATGCTCATAGACGCCTGAGATAGACACAGGCTCCCCGTGACGCGAGGGAAGATCGGATAAAGCGGTAGAAGATGAATGAATGAAGATGAATGCATGAATGAATAATCATATTTAATCGTCTCTTCTCTCGGCAGAAAAACGAAAAAGAAGACGACGAGGAAGACGAGGAGAATGAAGAGATCCACAATAACTATATGGACCGAGGCGCTCAGGCCGAGTTGGACAGCTCCAGGAGTGAGAGACCAGGATCCTTTAGTGGAGCCGCGCGGTCAGGGTGTAGGTGCGAGGACGCCCCCGGAGACCCCAGCGAGATTTTTCGGAATGACGGCGAAGGTTACGACGAAAGTCAAGTCAAGTCAAGTGCGCCGTCCGATACGAAAAGCACCAGCCCTCCGTATGCCGAGGAAAACCCCGGCGGACCGATGAAGGAGGAGGAAGACGAGGAAGATTCTGGGAATGTTAACCTGTGGTCTGTTGTACTGAAATCCATGCAGCCGGGGGAAGACGAGGCCGATGAAACCGAAAAGTTACCGTTGTTCTTTAAAGAATTTCAAGAAGACGCGTGCGAAAGTCCCGCCCACTCGCTTTTATCGCACGCGGAATTCCAAGCCGACGAAGATACCGGAAATGACGTTCCGAAGGGGCGCGGAGATAAACACGCGGAAACAGGATACATGGCGTCGCACGCCGGGAATATCGATACGGGACGATGGCCGTCCGACGATGACGACGATGACGTCGACGATTCATCCGGATACATGACCAGATGACGACGTCGCATGATGTATTTTTTTTTTACGTCATCGAGACGTGCTCTGTTTATAAGGAAAAAGTACTTTATTTAGCTACGTTTCCACGCGATCGCCCTTGCACGGCAATACACTGCTCCCGGCGTCCTTCTAGAAAGGGATTCGCTGCGGATCTCCTCATGACGACGAGTCGGGCAAAGTCCGCCGGTGCCGAATCCGAAGCGCCGCTCTCAACGCACACGATGTCTAATGTATTTTGGCACACCGACTAACAAAAGTTCCCGGTGCTCCCTGCGACTGTGCGTGCATCCTTGTGCTGCCATCTAGTGGCAAAACTAGTCTTTAACCACCTCGTAACACACGCGGATTCGGATCAAAGTTTATTTATTTATGTGGTTTATATTGCGTGCCCATTTCAAAGAGGCCTCGTACGGCTGTGAGTAAGTCTAACGTTTGTTTGTGTTTTTGTTTTGTTTTTTTTATTAATTGTGTATATTTTTGGTGCATCCTTTAGATTGTGATAATAAATGAACGAATTGTTTACAAAGCGGAAAATGGAAGAAAATAGAAGATGGAAAATTACCATTACATGAAATAATGAAATAAATTTAACATTCCAGTCTTTCTGATATATATATATATATATATATATATATATATATATATAAGATATATATATATATATATATATATATATATTATATATATTTTGTTTTTTTTTTTTTATATTTATTCATTCATTCATTCATCTCCTACCGCTTTATCCGATCTTCCCTCGGGTCACGGGGAGTCTGTGCCTATCTCAGGCGTCTATGGGCATTAAGGCAGGATACACCCTGGATGGAATGCCAACCCATCGCAGGGCACAAACACACACACGCTCACATTCACACACAGCCACCGTGCCCCCTATATATATATATATATAGATATATATAATACCTATATATATATATATATATATATATATATATATATATATATTATATATATATATATATATATTATATATATATATATATATATATATATATATATATATATATATATATAGAGGGGCACGGTGGCTTTAGTGGTTAGCACGTTCGCCTCACACCGCCAGGGTCCGGGTTCGATTCCCGTCTCGGCCATGTGTGTGTGGAGTTTTGCATGTTCTCCCCGTGCCTCAGGGGTTTTTTCTCCGGGTTCTCCGGTTTCCTCTCGGTCCAAAAACATGCATGGTAGGTTGATTGGCACCTTGGAAAATTGTCCCTAGTATATGAATGTGTGTGTGTGTGTGTGTGTGTGTGTGTGTGTGTTTGTGTGTCCTGCAATGGGTTGGCATTCCATCCAGGGTGTATCCTGCCTTAATGCCCATAGACTCCTGATATAGACACAGACTCCCCGTGACGCGAGGGAAGATCCGATATAGCGGTAGAAGATGAATTAATGAATGATATATATAATTTTGTCTGTTTGTGTTTGTGTGTATAAAACGTGACTGACCAATCAGATTTCGGTGTCATGCTGCAAATAAATTGTATGTAAATTAATTGTGTTCAGAACATGTTAATGTGTGTTTTTTTTATATTGTGGATATAATATGTAGATTAAACACAGCTATACTGACGTGTACATAATCATTATGTGTGTTGTTGTTGTGATGTTGAATGCGTATGCTTTTTCTGGACATTTTGGATGTGCGCTATAAAATAAATGAAAAACCATAAACTTATCTTTCTTTTTTTTACCTCAGAGTTGATGAACAGGCTCGGCTCACGGGAACGTCTTTATATCACGAATGTTTGACTGAATGTTTATTAAAGGGTCCCGGTGATATTTTCTCAGGGGAATTAAAAGCTGTAAGCGAACGTTTCGTGTTTTTCTTTTGGGCATTCTGGGAAAAAAAAAATGTTCTACCAGTAAGCAGAAGTATTGGTTCATGGCGGAACAGCTTAGTCCATCAGAAAAAAAACTTGATTTTATCCTTTAAAGAATGATTTAATACCAAAGAGACATTCAAGTCCATTATAAAGACACTTTGTTCCATCAGAGATCTGTTTTAGTCCATCAAAGTGACTTTTGTAGTAAATTATGGGACATTTTAGTGTATTATAGAGATACTACTATGTCTTTATTTCAGTTTAGTCCATTACAGATATGTTTTAGTCCATCAAAGTGACTTTTTAGTCCATTATGAGATCATTTGTAGTCCATTATGGGACATTATAGTGTATTATAAAGATACTACATTAAGCTAGGTCTTCATTTTAGTTTAGTCCTTATTGCAGTTTAGTCCATCAGAGATATGTTTTAGTCCAGACTGATGCATGTTAGTCCATCATAGAAAAGCTTTAGTCCTTCTGAGAGACACTTTTGTCCATTGTGAGACAGTTTAGTTTATTATAAAGATAATTTTGGATATTAGAGATCCATCAGAGAGACGTTTTAATTCATCATGAGAGTGTCATCCATCAAGAAAACAATTTAGTCCATTGGAGTGCTGTTTTAGTCCACCTAGAGACGGTATAGTCTCTTATAAAGACACTTTAGTCATTTAGAGAGATCTTTTAGGCCATTGTGAGACAGTTTTGTTTACTGTTAGATATTTGAGACCATGGGAGAGACAGTTTAATCATTAGTACGAGTTTTGCTTAATCCCCAGGTTGCAATATCAATCAGATTTATCTCTTTTTCACTTTTTAAAAGCAGATCATTCACTACTTTTGCAGGAATTTAGGAAGATCTAGCACTTTGAGACGGTTTAGCCCATCAGCGAGATGTTTATTTATGTATTATAATGCAGTTATATGGCAGTCCAGTTTATTCGAGACAATTTAGTCCAATGGACAAAAGTTTTAGTTCATTGTGAGGCAGTTTAGTCCGTTAGAAACACGTTTTAGTCCATCAGAGAGGCACTTAAGTCCAGCAGAGAGAAGTTTTAGTTCATCACAGAGAAATTTTAGCCCATCGTTCGTCCTTTGCAAGACAGTTTCAAGTCAAGTCCAGGCCAGAGGTTTTATTGTCATTTCAACCATATATATCTGACGCAGTACACAGTGAAATGAGACAACGTTTCTCCAGGACCCTGGTGCTACACAAAACAACATATAACACAAACACAACAACACAATGCTGAGGACGAGACCAAGTTTGTCCTAGCTACATAAAGTGCATCGTGTGCAACCTAGTACAGAATAAGAGTGTGTTGACAACACGAGACAGTGCATAACAACGACATTACACAACATAAAATAGAATAGGATAAAAAAATATGAAAAAAAACACAACAACGACCGTCACTGTGACGTAGTGCAAAGTTTTGTAAACATTGTAGCACAGTTTGGCTGGTGTGCAAAAAACAAATAGAGCAGCAGTGATAAAAAGTGGATGTGCAAAATGTGCATGTAAACAGTAACACTGTCAGTGAGAGCAGTATATACAATAAACATGTAAAGACCAGTAATGAGGCAGATAAATAGAGCAATGGAATGCTGTGTGGATGGTGTGTGTGTGTGTGTGTGTGTGTGTGTGTGTGTGTGTGTGTGTGTGTGTGTGTGTGTGTGTGTGTGTCCAATTCCACTTTAGTTTAGTGTGTGTTGAGAAATCTGATGGCTTGAGGGAAAAAAAAAAACTATTGCATAGTCTGGTTGTGAGAGCCCGAATGCTTCGGAACCTCTTTCCTGATGGCAGTAGTGTGAAGTGTGTGTGTGTGAGGGGTGTGTGTTGTCGTCCACAATGCTGGTAGCTTTGCGGATGCAGTGTGTGCTGTAAAGTTTTGTTTACCTTGAAACATTTTAGTCCATTAGAGTGAGACTTTAGTGCATCACGAGACGGTTTCTTTTTATGTTTTATTATTCTTTTTATTTTGTATTATTAACACTTTCAGTTAGCAATTTACACAATACAAATAGGGAACACAATTTTGCATATGAAAAGAAAGAAAAACACGTTTAAAACAAAACAAAACAAAACAGTTTGGTCTATCAGAAAGACATTTTAGTACATCAGAGAGACGTTTTAATCCGTTAGAGAAACGCAGCGCCATCTGGTGGCCAACGTGACCAACTGCATCATGGAAACCGAAACTAAGTGAAATAAATGTGTAGCAGGAGCACAAACAGACCGACACAATCCGACTCTAATAGCGCTTCTGAAAAGCGATACGATATCGGTTTTATAAAGAAAAATATCAGGGATTTTATATCATCGATAAATCCCATTCTTTCCTCGTGTTTACGGATTAGGTCCTGCCTAGAGGGTGCCGATTGGCTGGCGTTTACACCGCGTTCTTATTTCCGATTGGTCGGAGGTTCTATTTATATTCAATGGTCCAATCAGGACGCGGTCCAACAAGAAAGAAGGGCGGGGTTTGTGAGGACGTCCTGTTCGCTTCGGAGCTCAAGCTAATGAAGTTAGCAGGATGAGAATGTGATCGTTACCTGTAACGTGGAGAAGAACACGCGGGACGGGATGGACAGCCCGGGAGAGGGGTGAAGCAGGGGGAGCCGCTGTCCTGGATCTCGGATCTCCAAACTTGGAACGTCCGCTGCTATGGATCATGTTTCCACGCTGCTCATGCTCATGGTTCCGTTCTCAGGTCTGTAATTCACTTTCTTTCAACCTTACAATCCACTAAACATCTGATCTCAGACCGTACACTACACTCAACGTCTGATCTCCGACCCTACACTCCACCAAACATCTGATCTCAGACCCTACACTCCACCAAACGTCTGATCTCAGACCCTACACTCCACCAAACATCTGATCTCAGACCCTACACTCCACCAAACATCTGATCTCAGACCCTACACTCCACCAAACATCTGATCTCAAACCATACACACCACCAAACATCTGATCTCAGACCCTACACTCCACCAAACATCTGATCTCAAACCATACACACCACCAAACATCTGATCTCAGACCCTACACTCCACCCAACATCTGATCTCAGACCCTACACTCCACCCAACATCTGATCTCAGACCCTACACTCCACCAAACATCTGATCTCCGACCATACACACCACCAAACATCTGATCTCCGACCCTACACTCCACCCGACCCTACACTCCACCAAACATCTGATCTCAAACCACCCGACCCACCACCAAACATCTGACTCAGACCCTACACTCCACCAAACATCTGATCTCAAACCATCACACCACCAAACATCTGATCTCCGACCCTACACTCCACCAAACATCTGATCTCCGACCCTACACTCCACCCGACATCTGATCTCCGACCCTACACTCCACCCGACATCTGATCTCCGACCCTACACTCTACCCGACATCTGATCTCCGACCCTACACTCCACCCGACATCTGATCTCCGACCCTACACTCCACCCGACGTCTGATCTCCGACCCTACACTCCACCCGAATCTCACCCTATCTGATCTCCGACCCTACACTCCACCCGAACATCTGATCTCCGACCCTACACTCCACCACCTGATCTCAGAAACATCTGATCTCCGACCCTATACTCCCACCAAACATCTGATCTCCGACCCTACACACCACCAAACATCTGATCTCCGACCCTACACTCCACCCGACATCTGATCTCCGACCCTACACTCCACCCGACATCTGATCTCCGACCCTACACTCCACCCGACATCTGATCTCCGACCCTACACTCCACCCAACATCTGATCTCCGACCCTACACACCACCAAACATCTGATCTCCGACCCTACACTCCACCCGACATCTGATCTCCGACCCTACACTCCACCCGACATCTGATCTCCGACCCTACACTCCACCCGACATCTGATCTTTGACCATTTTCTGCTTTCAGTGTTGTGTGAAAATGTTCCTGCCCCGGTGAATCTCACCATCACTTCCCACCACATGGTTCATCTGCTTACGTGGCAGGATAGACCAGAGTCAACTTCAGGGATTTATTACAGAGTCATCTTCCGCTCCTATAGGTATGTAGTTCACTGCACACTGATGTTTGGTTTTCCATTAGAACGCCATTGTAGTCCATAAGAGACATTCTAGTCCTTCACAGAGACAATGTAGTCCATTATAGATCAGGGTCGTCCATCAGTGAGATGACAAACAATTAAATATATCAGAACTGCATTTTAGTTCATCAGAGAGACATTTAAATCCATTATAAGACACTTTGGTCCATTCTATTCTAGGCTGTTCCCTGACTGGATCCCGGTGGCCAGTTGTCAAGCCGTGCGCTTCCCGTTGCTCTGTAACCTAACGGACGTGCTCTCCGACCCGTATGAGGACTACTACGTCAACGTTACAGCCGTCGCCGGAAACAAGACGTCCACACCTTGTACCTTGAACCGTCCTTTCAAGCCGATCTCCGACAGTGAGCGTCACGTGTTCACAAACGCATACGTTCATTGTAAAAGCCTCACTTCATTCATTTTTATTTTGCCTCTTAGCGGAACTGGAGCCTCCGTCACTGCACGTTTCACCATGTCGCGACCTCTTGTGTGTGTATCTTCACTCTCCGGCTGAGAGACTTGACGTGGTGTATAAGAAATTCCAATACCAACTTAATGTGAGCAATGCGAAAGGAGTTCAGGTGGGTTTTAACATTCGTATGACTCTCATTGAGACATTTTGATCCTACAGAGAGACGCTTTAGTCTATCATAGGTATTCCTCAGTCCTTCAGAAAGATGTTTTAATCTGTCAGAGACATTTTAGCCAATAGTGAGACAGTTTATTGGATAAAACGTCTTGCAAATGGACTAAACTGTCTCACTATTGGATAAAACGTCTTGCAAATGGACTAAACTGTCTCACTATTGGATAAAACGTCTTGCAAATGGACTAGTGATACAGTTTAGTTCAACAGATTGATACAATTTAGTCCATCAGAAAGACACTTTAGCCAATAGTTAAATAGTTTAGTCCATCAGAGAGACGCTTTAGCCAATAGTGACCATTATTCTCCATTATAGAGACCGTTTAGTCCATCAGAGAGCGTTTGTAGACATTTTGGTCAACAGTGAGAGAGTTTATTCCATTATACAGACTGTGTAGTCCCTTATAGAGACAGTTTAGTCCATCAGAGAGACATTATGGTCCAGCAGAGAACGGTTTTAGACAATAGTGATACAGTTTAGTCCATTTGCAAGACGTTTTATCCAATAGTGAGACAGTTTAGTTCAACAGATTGATACAATGTAGTCCAGCAGAGAGACTCTTTAGACAATAGTTAAATAGTTTAGTCCATCTGATATTTACAAAAATTACAGAATCAATAATGCTAAATACAGCATGTCTTGCTTTATACAACGGTGTGTGTGTGTGTGTGTGTGTGTGTGTGTGTGTGTGTGTGTGTGTGTGTGTGCAGTTTACAAAGACCACCAAGGGGATGGACACTGTAGAACTAAAAGTGGTACCAGGGCTGGAGTACTGTGTGTCAGTGAACATCACCGATCACAGAAGTACTGCTTCTAAACCCGAGTGCGCATCTACACCTGTGAAAGTGAACAGGGGTAATGCCAAAGGGATTCACGTTCCCTCTCGTTTTTATCTTTTATTTTATACTGGGAATATACACAGGCCGTATCTACATATAGACTAAGTGAACAAAAATACAAAACATGGTTAGATCAGACCCTTCAGTCCATCAGAGAGAGAGAGAGAGAGAGACCCTTCAGTCCATCAGAGAGAGAGAGAGACCCTTCAGTCCATCAGAGAGAGAGAGACCTTTCAGTCCATCAGAGAGAGAGAGACCCTTCAGTCCATCAGAGAGAGAGAGAGAGAGACCCTTCAGTCCATCAGAGAGAGAGAGAGACCTTTCAGTCCATCAGAGAGAGAGAGACCCTTCAGTCCATCAGAGAGAGAGAGAGACCCTTCAGTCCATCAGAGAGAGAGAGACCTTTCAGTCCATCAGAGAGAGAGAGACCCTTCAGTCCATCAGAGAGAGAGAGAGAGACCCTTCAGTCCATCAGAGAGAGAGACCCTTCAGTCCATCAGAGAGAGAGAGAGACCTTTCAGTCCATCAGAGAGAGAGAGAGACACTTCAGTCCATCAGAGAGAGAGAGAGACCCTTCAGTCCATCAGAGAGAGAGAGAGACCCTTCAGTCCATCAGAGAGAGAGAGAGAGACCCTTCAGTCCATCAGAGAGAGAGAGAGAGAGAGACCCTTCAGTCCTAGAGAGAGAGAGAGAGAGAGAGAGAGAGAGAGAGAGAGAGAGATTTGAGACCCTTCAGTCCATCAGAGAGAGAGAGAGAGAGAGAGAGAGAGAATGAGAGAGAGAGCCCTTCAGTCCATCAGAGAGAGAGAGAGACCCTTCAGTCCATCAGAGAGAGAGAGAGACCCTTCAGTCCATCAGAGAGAGAGGGAGAGAGAGAGACCCTTCAGTCCATCAGAGAGAGAGAGAGAGACCCTTCAGTCCATCAGAGAGAGAGAGAGAGAGAGAGAGAACCCAGTCAGTCAATCAGAGAGAGAGAGAGAGACCTTCCACAGAGAGAGAGAGAGAGAGACCATTCAGTCCATCAGAGAGAGAGAGAGACCTCATCATCAGAGAGAGAGAGAGAGAGAGAGAGAGAAGAGAGGAGAGAGAGAGAGAGAGAAGAGACCCTTCAGTCCATCAGAGGAGAGAGAGAGAGAGAGACCCTTCAGTCCATCAGAGAGAGAGAGAGAGAGGACCCTTCAGAGGAGGACCCTTCAGGCCATCAGAGAGAGAGAGAGAGAGAGAGACCTTCAGGTCCATCAGGAGAGAGAGAGAGAGAGAGACCCTTCAGTCCATCAGAGAGAGAGAGAGACCCTTCAGTCCATCAGAGAGAGAGAGAGAGAGAGACCCTTCAGTCCATCAGAGAGAGAGAGAGAGAGAGACCCCCAAGAGAGAGAGAGAGAGAGAGAGACCCTTCAGTCCATCAGAGAGAGAGAGAGAGAGACCCTTCAGTCCATCAAGAGAAGGAGAGAAGAGACCCTTCAGAGAGAGAGAGAGAGAGACCCTTCAGTCCATCAGAGAGAGAGAGAGAGAGAGACCCTTCAGTCCATCAGAGAGAGAGAGAGACGACCCTTCAGTCCATCAGAGAGAGAGAGAGAGAGAGAGACCTTCAGTCCATCAGAGAGAGAGAGAGAGACCCTTCAGTCCATCAGAGAGAGAGAGAGAGAGACCCTTTAGTCCATCAGAGAGAGAGAGAGAGAGACCCTTCAGTTCATCAGAGAGAGAGAGAGACCCTTCAGTCCATCAGAGAGAGAGAGAGAGAGAGACCATTCAGTCCATCAGAGAGAGAGAGAGAGAGACCCTTCAGTCCATCAGAGAGAGAGAGAGACAATTCAGTCCATCAGAGATCTGTTATCACCTATTAGAGAGACATTGTAGGCCACCTTGAAACAGTTTAATCCAGTAGAGAGAACCTTTAGTGCAGCAGAGATCTGTTGTAACCCATCAGAGAGGAATTGTAGGCCATCAGATAGATGCTGCAGTCCTTTTTGTCCACCAGAGAGACCTTTTAACCAATAGCGAGACAGTTTAGTCCACTCAAGAGACATTGTAATCCAGAAAAATGCCGTCATAAGACCCTGTAGTCCATCAGAGAGATGTTTTAATGCATCAAATATTTATTATGTATTAAATACAGTTCTGTTATATTTCTATTACATTTCCCCCGCCCCCCTCCCCCCAACCAAAATATACTAAACTTGTAAATAAGATCACATCTTCTGTTCTGTCAATGTAACTAGTACATTCTGCACTTTTCTTTTTGCTTGTGTGCATTTTTTTCCACTTCCTGTTTCTGTTTTAGACATGTGGTACTTGGTGCTTCCGTTTCTGCTGGCGCTGGTGCTGGTAATCGTATTGTTTGGCAAAAGGCACATGTTCTCGAAAAGCCCTCCTCCGGACGTTCTGGTGAGACTCCACATCCGTTCAATTCCACCTTCCTTTGTGGCTGTAACGTAAATAGGGGCAGTACGTATATATTTACCGGTGAAATTGTAAAATTTCGTGGTGGCTTTGGGGCCCCTGAGCAAGGCCCTTAACCTAATAGCTGCTCAGGTTGTACGAACAAGATCAATTTAATTTCTGGATAAGGGCGTTCTAGTGTTCAGGGACTTATTTCGATTGTTTGGTGCCTCTTGTGCAACCATGAAATCCAGGAATGAGATGTTGGGGGGGAGGGGTGGTGGTGGGGGGGGGAGTGTACAAGGAAGTGGTTTTATAACCTTTTATAACAAGAAGCCACACATTTTGCACCCGAGTAAAAGGTTGCCATGTGTCTCGGTCGTAGAACGTAAAACGATTCATCTAATTTCTTAGACATATGGCATTTGCTACCAATGTGTCGAGTCAGAGCTTTCACATTGTCTATATTTAATTCTTGGAATACTTTTATTTATTTATTTATTTATTTATTTGTATTTGTATATCCTGGTCAGATTTCTCTCTCGTCGTTCGCCCGCGTTGAACAGCTCGCTTTTGCACTTGCGGCTGCAAAACCACTTTTTTTTTTTTTTTCCCCTTCCCTACTTTCAGTATTACTCACTGTGTTTGTGCAGTGTGGTCACGTTGTTTATATATCAGAGGACTCACATTGAGCACGATTTCAACATGCTCCCACATCTTGAGGACTATTTTATAATCGTTTATTGACTTTGTTTCAGCAGACAATAAATAATGGGTGCTTATATATATATATAAATATATATATATATATATATATATATATATATATAATTTATATCCTATGATATATATATATATGATATATAAATATATATATATATATATATAATAAAGTTTCAATCGTATCGTTTGGGTATTGTATCGGATGTATTTCATTAGGTATCGATCGAAATATCGTATCGTGTATTTAATCTAGGTATCGTATCGAAATATCGGTTATCGTGATATTGATTATCGGTATGTATCGTGATCGTATTTAATCTAGGTATATATCGTCGTATACGAAAATATCGGTATGTGATTAAGCGTATCGATCGAAATATCGGTATCGTATATCGGATTGAATATTTAATCTAGGTATCGTATCGAAATATCGTATTATCGTGATATTTAATCTAGGTATCGTATCGAAATATCGGTATCGTGATATTTAATCTAGGTATCGTATCGAAAGGCGGTATCGGTATTTATCGGTATCGTATCAATGTCGGTATCGTTAATTAATCTATCGTATCGTATCGAATATATCGGTATCGTGATGAGACAACTACGTTACTACCTTATCTTATAATACCTGGATTTTTCCCAAATACACTCAAATACACACATATGCTAATTTTACTGTCAGGTGTTGACAAACGTTTATCCATATAACATTGAGCACGATTTTAACATGCTCCCACATCTTGAGGACTATTGTATAATAGTTTATTGACTTTGTTTCAGCTAGCAATAAATAATGGGGCTTATATAACATATATATATAATATATATATATATATATATATATAGTTCCAATCGTATCGTTTTGGTATTGGGTATCGGTATCGTGATATTTAATCTAGGTATCGTATCGAATACGGTAAATCGGTATCGTTATCGGTATCGTGATATTTAATCTAGGTATCGTATCGAAATATCGGTATCGTGATATTTAATCTAGGTATCGTATCGGTATATCAGAGTATCGTATCGATATCGGTATCGTATATTTAATCTAGGTATCGTATCGAAATATCGGTATCGTGATATTTAATCTAGGTATCGTATCGGAATGTCGGTATCGATATTTAATCTAGGTATCGTATCGAAATATCGGTATCGTGATGAGACAACTACGTTACTACCTTATCTTATAATACCTGGATTTTTCCCAAATACACTCAAATACACACATATGCTAATTTTACTGTCAGGTGTTGACAAACGTTTATCCATATAACATTGAGCACGATTTTAACATGCTCCCACATCTTGAGGACTATTGTATAATAGTTTATTGACTTTGTTTCAGCATACAATAAATAATGGGTGCTTATTAATACATATATATATATTATATATATATATATATATATATATACGTTCCAATCGTATCGTTTGGGTATTGGTATCGTGATATTTAATCTAGGTATCGTATCGAAATATCGGTATCGTATCGAAATATCGGTATCGTGATATTTAATCTAGGTATCGTATCGAAATATCGGTATCGTGATATTTAATCTAGGTATCGTATCGGAATATCGGTATCGTGATATTTAATCTAGGTATCGTATCGGTAAATATCGGTATCGTGATATTTAATCTAGGTATCGTATCGGAATATCGGTATCATGATATTTAATCTAGGTATCGTATCGAAATATCGGTATCGTGATGAGACAACTACGTTACTACCTTATCTTATAATACCTGGATTTTTCCCAAATACACTCAAATACACACATATGCTAATTTTACTGTCAGGTGTTGACAAACGTTTATCCATATAACATTGAGCACGATTTTAACATGCTCCCACATCTTGAGGACTATTGTATAATAGTTTATTGACTTTGTTTCAGCATACAATAAATAATGGGTGCTTATTAATACATATATATATATATATATATATATATAGTTCCAATGTTTTGGGTATATCGTATATGTATTCGAAAATCGGTATTGGTATGTGATATTTAATCTAGGTATCGTATCGAAAATATCGGTATCGTGTGATATTATCATTAGGTATCGTATCGAAATATCGGTATCGTGATATTTAATCTAGGTATCGTATCGAAATATCGGTATCGTGATATTTAATCTAGGTATCGTATCGGAATGTCGGTATCGATATATTTAATCTAGGTATCGTATTCGAAATATCGGTATCGTGATGAGACAACTACGTTACTACCTTATCTTATAATACCTGGATTTTTCCCAAATACACTCAAATACACACATATGCTAATTTTACTGTCAGGTGTTGACAAACGTTTATCCATATAACATTGAGCACGATTTTAACATGCTCCCACATCTTTGAGGACTATTGTATAATAGTTTATTGACTTTGTTTCAGCATACCAATAATAATGGGTGCTTATTAATATATTATATATATATATATAGTATATATAGATATATATATATATAAGTTCCAATCGTATCGTTTGGGTATTGGTATCGTGATATTTAATCTAGGTATCGTATCGAAATATCGGTATCGTATCGAAATATCGGTATCGTGATATTTAATCTAGGTATCGTATCGAAATATCGGTATCGTGATATTTAATCTAGGTATCGTATCGGAATATCGGTATCGTGATATTTAATCTAGGTATCATATCGAAATATCGGTATCGTGATATTTAATCTAGGTATCATATCGGAATGTCGGTATCATGATATTTAATCTAGGTATCGTATCGAAATATCGGTATCGTGATATTTAATCTAGGTATCGTATCGGAATATCGGTATCGTGATATTTAATCTAGGTATCGTATCGAAATATCGGTATCGTGATGAGACAACTACGTTACTACCTTATCTTATAATACCTGGATTTTTCCCAAATACACTCAAATACACACATATGCTAATTTTACAGTCAGGTGTTGACAAACGTTTATCCATATACAGTAAAAGCAGGTTCCTTTCCATTGTGAGGTATTCTGGCAAATGAAGTGCACTAAATGGGTTTGCAATTTCAACCATAAAATATGTATGTTAATAATTATTTTATAAATGTTGATTTTGAGAGTCTCATTTTCTCTTAAGCAATTCTTATCCGATTATTCGATTAATCAGAATAATCGCTAGAATTATCTAAACTTTGGGTGGATGTTTCACACAAGCTATCAGCATCGTAACTTACAAGAGTCCCGCAGCGCATCCGAAGCCCAGACCTTAAAGATCTGCGATAATCGTCGACCTTTTCCTTCTGCCGATTTAAATTGTCGCTAAATTTTAAAAACTGTTAAAAAATTGTCGCTTTTTTTTTTCAAAACTTGACCCGTTAAATTGCACTCATCTGTGCTCCTGCTTCTCTTCGCAGAGTTCCTTTAATCCCCCGTATAAAGTTCAGATTCTCCCCCAGCCCTCAATGGAGTCTTTAAACCGCGTTTTCCTGGAGCCCAGGACCTATGACAACGACGAGGTGGACCAAGAGAAAGAGTACGAAGAGGTGGTGTACGAGCGACGCAGGCATTGTGGAGAAATCGCCGAAGAAACAAATAGTTCTCCTCCAAGTTCCCCGGATGTACAAATCCCTCCTCTGGCCACCGGAACCCTCAATCCCGCGCTGAGGACATTTTTGGAAGAACTCCCCACGACACCCGACCTGATCACGTTTCACGCCGATGAAAAAGACCTGCAAAAACCAAGTGACATCCTCATAGCACATGTTATACCCCCACCAGGCCGCGACCTCCACGATTTATACAGAAATATAAAAGAAGACGAGCTCGGTGTGGAGGAGAAGGAGGTGGACCTGGAGGACACTGAAAATGTCAATTTCTTCTCCTTGACCTTCGGGGGCCATGATTTAGCGCAACACGACAAGAGCGAGAATGACGAAGACTTGGAGAATGGGAGCGATGCGAAACCTGAGGTAGCTTTATGTACGTTAAGGCCACCAGAACCTGCCTCGGACCTTCAGCCAATGTATTCTGAGAACACAGACAGGCACTTCTCATATTCGGGCGATGAGGATGAAGAGGAATCTTTCTCCGGATACATGATGCGGAATTAGAAGCTTCCAGAATGCACTGGGCCTACATTACCTTGTGTCTAATAGCATCTTAAGGAAATAAGGTACCTTCGTCGGTACATGTTTCCAAATGTATATTGTACGAGTGATAGTCACTCAGGTCCTTTCTTTTTTTTTTCCTCTTTTCTTCTTTTTTTTCCTTTTCTTTTTTTTGGCAATGACTTTTTTTTATCAGAGTAATCGATGCTTGATGCGGACAAGACTTTCAACCATGACTTTTGATAGTATTTTTATTCATTCATTCATCTTCTACCGCTTTATCCAATCTTCCCTCGGGTCACGGGGAGTCTGTGTCTATCTCAGACGTCTATGGGCATTAAGGCAGGATACATCCTGGATGGAATGCCGACCCATCGCAGGGCACATACACACTCACATTCACACACACATTCATACACTAGGGACAATTTTTCCAAGGTGCCAATCAACCTACCGTGCATGTTTTTGGACCGGGGAGGAAACCGGAGAACCCGGAGAAAAACCCGATGAGGCACGTGGAGAACATGCAAACTCCACACACACATGGCCGAGACGGGAATCGAACCCGGACCCTGGCGGTGTGAGGCGAACGTGCTAACCACTAAACCACCGTGCCCCACTTATTGGTTATTCATACATTGTTTTTTTTATTGTTTTCTTACATTTTATTGTTGTTTTACTTTTTTATTTTTATTTATTTTTTTTATTCCATGTCTTGCTCAGGGGCCCAAAGTCTGTGTTACTGGGGGTTAAACCTCTGGCTTTCCGATCGTTAACCCACAACATTACGCACTGAGTTACCGCTATAGTTTTTAAAGGTGCTTGATTATGGTCAATGTTTTTTACTTTCACACAGTTAATCAGGCACTTAATCACATTACCTCGTTTTGAATTGCGTTAAAGGGTTGAATCCGCTCACATTTCCACACGAGGAGCTAGGAATACGCTAGAAAATTCCCAAAGAAAAAATGTGCCTTAATACGGGAATATGAATTTTATACTAAACAGTCTTCTCGATGAACAGAATGACAGTGTTCCCATTTCCAAGTCAAATGTACCATCAATGTTTTCAACGACATTTCAGATCAAATATTTCAGAATATTACAGAGCATCAGTGTTGCATGACCTGTATAACTGTATTCATTCATTCATTCATTCATCTTCTACCTCTATATCCAATCTTCCCTTCCATTAAGGCAGGATACACCCTGGATGGAATGCCAACCCATCGCAGGGCAAACACACACACTCACATTCAAACACACATTCATACACTAGGGACAATTTTCCAATCTTTTGGACCGGGGAGGAAACCGGGGGAACCCGGAGAAAAACCCCCTGAGGCACGAGGAGAACATGCAAACTCCACACACTCATGGCCGAGACAGGAATCGAACCCGGATCCTGGAGATGTGAGGCGAACGTGCTAACCACTAAGCCACTGTGCCCCCCATATAACAGTATTATACTTTTTTTATTTTTTTTAAACAATACTAGCACATTTACAGCATAACCGTGACATTTTCCTTTCTAATATGTATGTTTTCTGTATGTACACAGGCATTCGGAATTCTTTCTTTCTTTTTCATAATCGGAAAGTCGGTAGGTTTCATTTTAGGCTGTGGTGTATTACACTTCCTAGGAAACATAACTGCATTACAGGCTTCTGGGAGCTGCGTTTGTAGGTCAAGGGGTAATATAATACTATATTACTGAACTCAATATAACAGTGGCAATGTTACTGGTGTGTGTGTGTGTATGTATGCTTGTTTCTATGTATATGTGTATATATATAGTCGTATATAGTATATTATATATAGTATATATATATATATATATATATATGTATATGTGTGTGTGTATGTATGTATGTATGTATGTATATATGCCACATCAACCTGACATTAACATGCGGAGAAAAACCCCCCTGAGGCTGCGGCACGGGGAGAACATGCAAACTCCACACACACACACACAAACTCCACAACGTGCTAACCACTAAGCCACCATGCCCCACCTATATATATATACTATATATATATATATATATATATACTATATATATATATATATATATATATATATTATATATATATATATATTTATATATATATTTTTTTTTTTTTTTTTTTTTTTTTTTTTTTTTTTTTTTTTTTTCCTCTCCCCTATCTTTGTATTTTTTGGTACAGTATTTTGTTAATAAACAATGTATATTGGGAACAGACTGTGTTGTGCAGGTCTTTTCGGATCATGTTCAAGAAACAGATACAATAAATCAAATCTGAGACCCAGAAACCAGGATTACGTCGTGGCTTCAAAGTTTGTAGAGCACTGTTTAACATTGGACATTCCAAAATCACAGATTATAAAATGTGCATTTAGAAGTTAAAGGCTTATTGTGTGAGCAAGTGTGCGAAAATGTCCAATGAATGATATGAGGAAGAAACCTTGGGACTCCGTCCTCACTCCATCACTGAGGTGTAGTGTTTAGAGACGGACCTGTAAATGCTGAACTTCATGCAACATTAAAGTCCTAAGCTTCAGTCCGGTGAGATTCATTTGAGTGTGTGTGTGTGTGTGTGTGTGTATGCATGTTTCATTGTGTTCTTCGTGCACAGGGAGGGACTTGTGAGGAAATAGAAACTCAGTTCTCCCCAAAACAAACCCATCCTCTAATGTTTATCACACACGGGTTCATGCACCTCACTCATGCAGAAACACACACTAGTGAAATAGTAACAAACACCCACTCTGCGGTCAGCGACGATGAATCTTTCACGGCAGCAGAGGATTCTCAGAGTGTGGACAGATGTTTTCTTTTTGTTGCAGGCAGGTATGGCTGAATGGCTTTATATTTATTGATTATAAATTATTATACATTTTTTTCACCTTTTTCTAATTTAATTCATTTGTAAGGAAAACTATTTGCAAAATGTATTTTATTGCATGCTAATATGTGTAAAGTGTTTATAGGATAAGATGATTTCTATGATTCATATTATAGTGATTGTTTTTTTTTCTGGGTTTCTGCCAAAATAAATCCATTTGCAGATTAAATAATAATAATAATAATAATAATAATAATAATAATAATAATCTACGTTCCGAACCAAAAATCAGAGGCGAGTTAAATCCAAATGCATTTCTGTTTTTTTGCATTTATGCAAGAAATGTCAGGGTGTTTTAGTCAAACCTTATAGATAGTCATTTCTTATTTTCATTACGTTCAGAATGTTTAACAGGTGCATTTTATTATAGGGTATTATATAATATTGCCATAGGTGGACCCCTCCCCCCCCCATCCGAGGTTATAAAAGCACTGAAACTGGTACTGGTACTGGTACAAGAACCACATATGACTTGGAAAGTCAGGTGTGCCAATATTTATGTCCCCACATAGTGTACTGCATTTAGTATCATTTATTCCCATTGTCATATTCCCATCAGTTCAGTGTTCACTCCCGGCCCCCCAAAATGTAACCCTCTTCTCCCTAAACCTGGAACACAAGCTGATGTGGATTCCAGGCCCTGGCACCGGAGCGTCCACAAAATTCCGAGTGCAGAGCTTTAATCAGAGGTAAGATTTAATCTCCTGTTACATCAGATCCCCCACATTTACTTTTAAATAACTTCAATACACATTTAATACATGTTATCAACGTAAATCCATTTTAGCGTCACTTGTATTAACAATATTATTAACACAATTATTAACACAAAGCAGTTGCCTTTTTTTTATTATTTAAAATCAAAATAAATACATCTAAACATGAAAATAAACACACATAAAACAAATACTAAGCAAACATTTTGTCTCACTTGGTTTCATTTTTATCACTAAATATTTGTTTCACATTTGTTTGGGGATTCATTCGAAGTGTGGAAATTTAGAAAAATTTTCATTTGGTGTCCTGATGACAATTTAAAATATTATAATAATAATAATAATAATAATAATAATAATAATAATAATTCTATCCATTAATAATAAACAATATAAAATAATAATATTTATTATTACACACGATGGCTTAGTGGTTAGCACATTCGCCTCACACCTCCAGGGTCGGGGTTCAAATTTCCATCGTGTGTGTGGAGTTTGCATATTCTCCCCGTCACTCAGGGGGTTTTTCTCCGCATGTTAATGTTAGGTTGATTGGCACCTTGGAAAAAGTGTCCCTAGTGTGTGAATGTGTGTGTGTGTGTGTGTGTGCCCTGCAATGGGTTGGCATTCCGTACAGGGTGTATCCTGCCTTAATGCCCATAGACACCTGAGATAGGCACAGGCTCCCCGTGACCCGATGGGAAGATCGCATAAAGCGGTAGAAGATGAATGAATGAATGAATGAATGAATATTCATTAATGGTATCTTTAGAACAGATAGAAATGCATGATTAATTAACTCAAGACAGTCTTTTATTTATATTTATATAAATAAAAAAAATATATATATATATATATATATATATATATATATATATATATAGATATATCTATATATATATTCATCTATTATACCGCTTATATATATATTCATCTTCTACCGCTTTATCCGATCTTCCCTCGGGTCATGGGGAGTCTGTGTCTATCTCAGGCGTCTATGGGCATTAAGGCAGGATACACCCTGGATGGAATGCCAACCCATTGCAGGGCACACACACACACATTCACACACATTCATACACTAGGGACAATTTTCCAAGGTGCCAATCAACCTACCGTGCATGTTTTTGGACCGTGGAGGAAACCGGAGAACCCGGAGAAAAACCCCCTGAGCCGCACGGGGGGAACATGCAAACTCCACACACACACATGGCCAAGACGGGAATCGAACCCGGACCCCGGCGGTGTGAGGCGAACGTGCTAACCACTAGGCCACCGTGCTCCCTAATATATTATATATGGTATATATATATATATATATATATATATATATATATATATATATATATATATATATATATATATATATATATATATATATATATATATATATATATATATATATATATGAACAAACTCTGACAGCTTTTCTATATTCTTACACAAGGAAGAAACTTTGGGTTTTGGTGAAGACCTGTTCTGATTTGCATCGCGGCGAGGCGTGTGATTTGACCGAATCTTTCTCGGAGAAACTCGGGTTTTATCAAGCCCGAGTGCAAGCGTTCATTCAGGACAATGAATCCAACTGGACCACCTCGAAATTCTTTACTCCTTTGCTGGATAGTAAGAAAACTTTTTATTTAAACAAATCGTGTATATAATAAAGCATTCATTCTTACATTTGTTTCTTTGCTTCCTCCACCTTGACCTTGACAGCAATTCTGGGTCCTCCTCATGTCTCACTGACCGGCTGTGGAAACTGCATCATCTTGAGACTCAGTCCACCAGCCAGCATGGAGCGAACACACAACCTACTGCCTTACTTTTATCAAGAGTACTCTGTCAATGTGTCCAGGACTAGAGACAAGGCACAGGTGAACCTTCCATGTTGTCCCACATTCATGGTCAATAATTCATAAGAACTGACACACAAAGGACAACACAACAAATGTTGAAGAACTCGAGCTCAAGTCCCAGACAAACCAAGCTGCCACTGATGGGGCGCCTCAGAAATGTATGTTAGAAATGTAGTCCGCTCTTAATACTAGCGGGAGGGGTGTAGCTCAGCGGTTTAAGGTGCTGGGCTACTGATTGGAAGGTTGTGGGTTGAAGCCCCCCAGTCTCGCCAAGCTGCCACTCTTGGGTTCTTGAGAAATCCCCTTAAGCCTTAGGTCTGGAAATATGGTTGGAATGTCTACTGTATAAAAGTGTCTTGACTTGACCTTGCTCAAGGGGTCCAAAAATGGAAGGTAAGTCTTACTCAAGGGACCAACAATGGCAGCTTGTCCTTACTCAAAGGACCAACAATGGCAGCTTGTCCTTACTCAAAGGACCAACAATGGCAGCTTGTCCTTACTCAATGGGTCCAAAAATGGAAGCTAAGTCTTACTCAAGAGACCAACAATGGCAGCTTGTCCTTACTCAAAGGACCAACAATGGCAGCTTGTCCTTACTCAATAGGTCCAAAAATGGCAGCTTGTCCTTACTCAAAGGACCAACAATGGCAGCTTGTCCTTACTCAATGGGTCCAAAAATGGAAGCTAAGTCTTACTCAAGAGACCAAAAATGGCAGCTTGTCCTTGCTCAAGGGACCAACAATAGAAGCTTCGGCTTGTATAAATGAACAGTAATGGCAGCTTGGTCTTGCTCAATGCTTGAACTTTCCAAATTGTGCCTCAGAACCTTAACCAGTGAGCCCCCAATAATGAACCATAAACCAATATAACAAACCATTAAACCACTAATTATGTCATGAAGGAAAATTAGGCATTCAAATTAACTATCTGTTCTATCACTAACAATTCAAGCTAAATTAGGTAATCAAATCATATATATACTCTATCTATCTATCTATCTATCTATCTCTATCTATCTATATCTATCTATCTATCTATCTATCTATCTATCTATCTATCTATCTATCTATCTATCTATATATATATATATATATATATATATATAGTCTGATCAATTCTTCTTGCACTCATAACTTTGACATTACTTCATGAACCACACTACATAACCTTCTTATTCATCTCTTTCTTTTGATGATTTTTCTTCTCTTTTTTCTTCTCTTTTCTTCTCTTTTTTTAAACCACTGCTTACGTCATGCTGTGAATATCTCATTGCGATTTTCTTTTTTCTTTCTTTTTTTTTCTTTCCCGCTCGACCTAACACGCGAAGTAAAGAAAGCGAACTTCCTTTGCTTGTAAAACAGCCTCCTCTATCTCCTAAATCATACGAGGGGATTTTTTTTTTATGTCTTCGCAACAAGCGCCAGGTTGTGGTTGCTATAGACTCTGTAGAGACACAGCGAGCGAGTCCTGTAAAGGTCTTCATGGAAAACGCAGCGCTTTTTTGTTTAAAGCACGACTTTTGTGCAAATGCAAAAATGAGGGTGTTTTCTCTATAAGATGGCGCTTTTTTTTTTTGTTTGTGTAACACAAACGGAAAACAAACACAAGAGAAAGTAGGTTTTTTGTGAAATGCTTTGATATATATATATATATATATATATATTATATATATATATATATATATATATATAAATAAATGCTTTGATATATATAAACTCCACACACACACACATGGCTGAGACGGGAATCGAACCCAGATCCTGGAAGGTGTTAGGAGAAGACGTGCTAATCACCAAAGCCACTGTGCCCCCTATATATATATAGCACGTTTTCCTAGCACTTCCAGGATCTGGGTTTCGATTCCCGTCTCAGCCATGTGTGTGTGTGGAGTTTGCATGTTCTTCTCCCCATGCCTCAGTGGGTTTTTCTCCACGTTCTCCGGTTTCCTCCCGGGTCCAAAAAACATGCACAGTAGGTTGATTGGCACATTGGAAAATTGTCCCTAATGGGTGAATGTGTGTGAATGTGTGTGTGTGTGTGTGTGTGTGTGTGTGTGTGTGCCCTGCGATGGGTTGTTGGCATTCCATCCAGGGTGTGTATCCTGCCTTAATGCCCATAGACGCCTGAGATGGGCACAGACTCCCAGTGACCCGAGGGAAGATCCGATATAAGCGGTATAAAGCTTTTTTGTGAAGATATAAGCGGAATGAATGATATATAGAATAATATATATATATATATATATATATATATATATATATATATATATATATATATATATATATATATATATCTATATACTATTATATATATGTTTGTTTATTTTTTCTCATACTTGAGTTTTACTTAATAATATAATTGTGTGTCATTTGTACAAGTTATATATTTTGTGATTGTCTGAGAACATTTTTTCCTACCAATTCCTCAGTTTGCTATGAAGGCATCCAATGGAGAGACTTTGATTAACTACCTCGAGCCAGGAGTGGAGTACTGCATCACGGCCATCGCGGTGGTTCCATTCGCGGTAGGTAACAAGCTTTAGGAACCCTGCAGTTCCTTCTGATCCTCAGTGCACCTTCACAACCCCAAAACCCTACAACACAGGTATAACGAAGGAGTTTTCTTCATACGGTTTTTCTCACTTGCTTTGGGGAGATCAGAAACGAGTGACTTTTTTAACTTTGTACAGGTGTTTAAATTGCGAACGCTTTGCTATGTTCAGATGGCTTAAAGGGGCCAATGATGTCAGCATGGCCTTTCTCAAGGGAACCCAAATGGCAACTTGGCCTTGTTCAAGGGGCCATCAATGGAAAAACCAATTGATCCACAAGTCTTGGCTTTACCCTATAGACCAACAATTGGACTTGTTGACTTGATTGAATGACCAATAAAGGTAGCTTGGTTCATGTTCAAAGGGCCAACAAACCTTGGTCTTGCTAAAGGTACAAAATAATTGCAGATTGGGCTTGTTTACATGACCAACAATGGCTGCTTGTCATTGCTCAATGGACGTACCAACCTTGGTATTGCTAAAGAGAAGAATAATGGCAGATTGTCATTACTTGGCCTTGAACTCTTAACTGTCCAAATATTTGTTTGAAGATAAGCAACAAGATAATAATAATAATAATAATCATAATCATAATAATAATAATAATATCCTTTATTGGTCACATATACATTACAGCACAGTGAAATTCTTTTCTCTGCATATCCCAGCTTGATGTTGGTAGTATGTGGTCAGAGAGTGCATTGTCAGCCATGATACGGTGCCCCTGGAGCACAGAGGGTTAAGGCTCTTGCTCAAGGACCCAAGGGCGGCAGCTTGGCCATACCGGGGCTCGAACCCACATTTTCCCATCAGCAGCCCAGTGCCTTAGACCACTGAGCTACCCCCTCCCCTCCTTCCATCAACCAATAATCAACTAAAAAAAAAAACTAAAAATATATACAATATATATATATATATATATATATATATATATATATATATATATATATATATATATATATATATATATATATATATATATATATATATATATATATATATATAAAGAACAATACAGTAAAAGTGTCAATCCCAAGGGAGAGAGCTCAGTGGTTTAAGGCTCTAGGTTACTGTTTGCAAGCCGCCTCTCTTGGGTCATTGGGTCATGGAGCAAAAGTGAGCAAAGCCGTTAACCTGTACGTTGTTTTATTCACTTTCACTGTGCTGTAACGTATATGTGACATTCTAATGGGTACATTTGTTCTGTTGCAGAAATTCTGCAACCAATTTTCTCCTGATACAGTTTAACAGTGAATCATCATTTTCACAGTCTCCCAGCCTGACTGACAACTGCCCCTCCCGAATTTCCTTTGTCTCCCCCAGTGGCCACATATTTTGAGTGAGCGCGCTGTGTTCCGCCTTTACCTTGGCATTGCTCCTCTATGCGGCTCTGACCTACACACGCCCTCTTCATTCGCCGCTCTTAAGATCTTTTGTGGGTGTCTTGCCTTTTCTGGAAAGGAGGTGAAAAGTGAAGTATTTCTGCATCATCGTTCTAAAAAGAACGGAATCACTGCCAGCACTCATTCTTAGTTTGGAAATCTGCGGATCCTAATGACACTGAACAGACTGCAAACATTTCTGAATAGCTGTCTTACTTTACAAGAACGTTTATATATATATATATATATATATATATATATATATATATATATATAAAGAATGCTAAAGTTAGTAACTGTTACAAGTAACCGTTTTTTCTTTATGTGTATGTGTGTATGTATGTGTGTGTGTGTGTGAAATGAAAATATATGAACATATTTAGAGTTTCATGGGCTGATTGAGACCATATAATAAAGTATATGTTTTAAAATGTGGAAAAACGTTTTTTTTTTTAACTTGCTTCTGTATATATCCATATCACACACACACACACACACACACACACACACACACACACACACACACACACACACACACACATATATATATATATATATAGATATCACATATTGTGTGTGTGTGTGGGTGTGTAACACATATATAATATATATATATATATATATATATATATATATGTCTATATATATATATATATATATATATTATGTGTGTGTGTGTGTGTGTGTGTATGTAGGTGTATGTGTATATCTCTCTATATATATAGATCTTATATATATACTTATCATATATATATATACATATCATACATACCTATACATACATACATACCAATACATACACACACACACACACACACACACACACCCACACACACCACACACAACCACACACATATATATAATATATATAGTATATATTATATAACACATATTATACAAACATACATACATATACATATACATAGCGGTAGAAATGAAATGAATGATATAATGTTTAATAGAAAGGTATGTTTGATGGAATATGCAGATTTGCATTTAATAAACTTAATAATTTTCATATCTGATCTAATAAACGAAATGGAATGTCTCACAACCAAAAGTAAATAAAGTCGTTCAGAACATTCAAAGAACCAGGTCACTAAAAGGATCCGACCTTCCCATCACTGGCGTTAGTTTCGTTTTGCGTTTCTCTTCAGGCTCCGCCCCCAAGCGCTGAATACGCACAGGAACTACAGAGATACGGAAGCGGAGGAACCCGTCTCCGGGACGTGCTGCTCACCTGTGGCTCTCTGCGGAACCATGAATTTAACACTAATTCTCACTATAGTATTCTGTCTGGGCTCTGTTTTTACAGGTGAGTCTCGTGTTTGTTTGTTTGTTTTTTCATATATTATAATGATCATTTTCGATTATACTATCCTATACTTTACCCCGAGTCTGAAACCTCAGACCTTCGCTTTGTTTACAAACAAAACAGATTTCATATTCAGCAAATATTATTGTACCAAAGTATTTTAGCGTCTCTATGGACGATTAACCGGTAGATATAATCGATTATAATCGCTATCCGACGTAGGAAAAGCGCGTCTCTTTACAGTAAATTCAACCCGACTTCCGTCTTTCGCTTCCATTTAAATTAACCGGGATTCTACAGAACTCAAATTCCGGGCACTGATTGTGGTGTGTGTATATATATATATATATATATATATATATATATATATATATATATATATATAGATATATATATATATATATATATATATATACATATATACATATATATATATTATTTACTACTATACATTAATGTTCCTCGCATTTTTACCTTCCAGGAAAAACTAAACAAACAATAGTGTGATGCTTTTTCCATTAAAAAAAAAAAACACACACACACAACGAATATGTTATGGATTCATGGGGGAGGTGGTTGCTTAGTGGTTAAGGTGCATTGGTATCTCTCGACCAGAAGATCGCAGGTTCAAAACCCCCCACCCACCCACCCCACCACACCACCGAGCTACCAGAAGTGGGCCCTTGAGAAAGGCCCTTAACCCTCAATTGCTAAGGTGTCGTCTGGATGTAACTGTAAAGTCTGCAAAACTGGCTCTTTATAAGTGTGTCTGCCAAATGCTGTAAATGTAAATGCAAGTGTCTTTCTCAAATGGTAAATGTAAATGGTGTCTTTCTCAGGTGCTTTTGGATTAGAACTAAAAGTTACAGAAATTAAAAATGTCTTGAATTAATACTGTATATACACGAATACGAATATACAGAATATATATAATTTATGCCGTCAATATTTATAGATGCCGTACAGAAGAAATCGAACCTTCTCCAAACCGTAGATTGTATTGTAAACGTTTTGACGATCTCGTTTGCTAACAAACGGACTTGATGGCAATGAGATGCTTATGGACGTAAATACTTGCTAACTGTTTATACTCAGTGTTTTGAGAAATTCCCCGAAAGCAACGGAGAAAAACTTCTGTAATACACAGGATATATAATAATAAATATAACAGGGTGTAATCTTTCGCAAAGGGTTTCTACAGGGATTTTTCAGTCGACTCGCCATTACGAGTCTTTGTTGTATTGATATGCAAATCCCCAGTTGTTCCATGTAGGCAGGGTGTATCGGGCGTAAGGTGCCGCTACCGTATAACCCCCTCCACACTTCGGGGAATGTTTTTCTGCTCGTTCATATGTGAGGCAAACACCCACACGGGACCGTTACAGGCACCACGCTGTGCAAATCCCCGGTGACTCAATGTACGAGGTCAGTTTTGTTGTGATTTTTTTTTTGTTTTTTTTTTCGTGTCGGACTGAAATGTAGACGAAAGCATGGTTACGAGAACGGAAAACCTGCATCGGGGGTAAACGCGAGGTAGATATGCTCTGACTCAGTGTTGCCCAAAGTGACCGTGAACGGAATGTGAGCAAAAGCGAAAGCTCTCCTCAGTTGACCTTTAGTGGTTGATTTTCGAGACCTATATGGGTTCCACCTTGGCCACATTTTCTAGAACGCGCCTGTAAAGCGGTAATGTCAAAGTCACGTGCTCGGTATAACGCAGTGAAAGAATTCGTTAGAAAGCTGCGGGTCAGACACTTGTGAGCATGAGGTTCAGGGGGACTCACTCATGGGCCCAAAAGTGGCATCTTGATGGGATCTTAATGGGATTTGAACCTTTCGAGCAGCATCTTAACCACTTCCCATATGAGCGTTTTTGTCATTTTGGCAATGTTCCAACCTTCATTTATGGGAATTTATTCGAAATTGGGGGAAATGTATGCAAACTATCATATACAAAGACAAATGGAAACATTTAATTTGATCGCTATTTAATATCCATGCAAAAATAATGAGAATAAAGAGGGGGGGGGGCACGGTGGTTTAGTGGTTAGCGCATTCGCCTCACACCTCCAGGGGCCGTGTTTGATTCCCGTCTCGGCCATGTGTGTGTGGGAAGGTCAATGCCGGACACACAGCGGGAATCGATATCCACCACGAGGAGCGATCTGTGGGGAAGTGACAAACGTACTCTATAATGTCCGTGCAAAAAAAAAAAAAGAAATATAGAAAGCAAAAGAAGGGAAGTGTGGGTTTTACCTGTCGTGTAGATGCACAGGGGTGATGTGTAGTTGCTGCTCTTGGCGTACTCCAAGCTGAAGACGCTCACTTGCACGCAGTATTCGGTCCCGGATTTGAGCGTGTTCAGGCGGACGTGTGGATTGTCGAAAACGTACGTGCGCTTCTTATAAACGGCAGGAAGAAAGGAATTAATATGCGGGATCCGGAAGATTTCATCCCTCAATATTACAGCGTCAGATCAACCAATCATCAGCTCGTTCTCTAAAACATGTCAAAACTGAATCTTGTGACGCTTCCATTTGCGACAAGACATTTTCAGTAAAAATTAAAATCCTGTTCGGTCTTTTGCGATTAACATTAAATCAATTTTCGATCAAATATTTACATTTGTGCTGCTCAAATTCATACATGCCATGCAGATCATATCATGGGGCACGGTGGTTTAGTGGTTAGCATGTTCGCCTCACACCTCCAGGGTCCGGGTTCGATTCCCGTCTCGGCCATGTGTGTGTGGAGTTTGCATGTTCTCCCGACCTCCCCGTGCCTCAGAGGGTTTTTCTCCGGGTTCTACTAAACGGTTTCTCCGGTTTCCTCCCCCGGTCCAAAAACATGCACGGTAGGTTGATTGGCACCTTTGGAAAATTGTCCCTAGTGTATGAATGTCTGTGTGAATGTGTGTGTGTGTGTGTGTGCCCTGCGATGGGTTGGCATTCCATCCAGGGTGTATCCTGCCTTAATGCCCATAGATGCCTGAGATAGGCACAGGCTCCCCGTGACCCGAGGGAAGATCGGATAAAGCGGTAGAAGATGAATGAATGAATGAATATATATATATATATATATATATATATATATATATATATATATATATATATATATATATATATATATATATATATATATATATATATATATGGGGCACGCTGGTTTAGTGGTTAGCAGGTTCCCCTCACACCACCACGGTCCGGGTTTGATTCCCGTTTCGGCCATGTGTGTGTGGAGTTTGCATGTTCTCCCTGTGCCTCAGAGGTTTTTTCTCCGGGTTCTCCGGTTTCCTCACGGTCCAAAAACATGCACGGTAGGTTGATTGACACCTTGGAAAAATTGTCCCTAGTGCATGTGTGTGTGTGTGAGTGTCTGTGTGTGTGTATCCTGTGATGGGTTGGCATTCCATCCAGGGTGTATCCTGCCTTAACGCCCATAGACGCCTGAGATAGGCACAGACTCCCCGTGACCCGAGGGAAGATCGGATAAAGCAGTAGAAAATGAACGAATGTTGCAAAGAGAACGACAAACCCACAAAGTTCTCTATTGGGAGATCTTATCTTAGAGGTTGGTAAACATTGAGCAGACGATTCATCACGTGTAAAACGCGTGTTTGTGTTTTTTTCCACCCTTTAGATGAAGTCCGTCCGCCTCGGAATTTGAGATTGAAATCCGAAAACCTCGGCCTCGTTTTGGAATGGGATCCACCAGAGGCACCCCTTGGGCCGGGCGTGAAATATACTGCCGAGTACAAGTAAGCAGTAAACGAGTGTAACACTTTAAAGGGTACAGTATCGTACGGCATCGGGGTTGGAAAAGGGGGAGGAGGAGGGGGGAGAAAGGAAATGCCGGATAAAGTCAACAAAATATCAGATCTGCTGCCTTTTAACATCAATGACAATGACATCGTAAAGTCAACAAAATATCAGATCTGCTGCCTTTTAACATCAATGACAATGACAACGGGACCTGGACAAAAAAAAAACGTCAATCGTTCCACATTTTAAATCTAAATTCAAATCATATTTGTAATCATGCATAAATGATTGATTTATTATTTATTCTCTTATTAACCAGGATCAGGGGCACGGTGGCTTAGTGGTTAGCATGTTTGCCTCACACCGTCAGGATCCGGGTTCGATTCCCGTCTCGGCCATGTGTGTGTGGAGTTTGCATGTTCTCCCCGTGCCTCAGGGGGTTTTTCTCCGGGTTCTCCGGTTTCCTCCCGGTCCAAAAACATGCACCGTAGGTTGATTGGCACCTTGGAAAATTGTCCCTAGTGTGTGAATGTGAGTGTGTGTGTGTGTTGTGTGTGTGTGTGTGTGTGCCCTGCGATGGGTTGGCATTCCGTCCGTCCAGGGTGTATCCTGCCTTAATGCCCATAGACGCCTGAGATAGGCACAGGCTCCCCGTGACCCGAGAAGATCGGATATAGCGGTAGAAGATGAATGAATGAATGAATTAACCAGGATTAATCTGTTGTTTAGATCCTGGAACGATTTCAGGCCCATTTGTGCCAACGTTTCGTCGTCCAGCTGCGATTTAATTTTGTTTAAAACCGAGTACCTCTCCGTATTCGGGAACTACGTACTCCGTGTGAGGACCGAACTGAATGGAAAAAACTCCAGCTGGATAGAAATCGAGTGCGAACCTTTGGAAAAAATCAGTAAGCAGATTTGTTGGAGATTAAAAGATACCCCCCCCCCCCCCCCCCCCCCCCCCCCCCCAATCAAAATTCCGATGTTTGAGAACGTTTTGCGGAAGGCAATGGCTATTTTCACCGTCTGTTTTTTTTTCTGCAGCTGTTATCGGAGCGCCAAGTGTGAAGCTGCAGAGCCGAAAAGGGAAAATGGAGATCGAGATCAGCGGACCTGTGCTGAGAAAAAGCAGTCTGAAGGATGTTTATCCTCAGGCTTCCTATCAGATTTATTACTGGGCAGAAGGACAGACGCAACAGGTAACGATCCTTTTTTTTCCCCCCACTTGATCTCTTGGGTTACAACGCTTTCTAATGTTGAAGGAAAAGCAAAGTTGATTAATTATATTACTATTAATTACATACATAATTAATTACATTGCATTTATTGATGTTAATTAGAAAACTGAAATTTTGCTCTCAATGCACCATAAATGAATCATTTTCATGTATCTAATACTAATTTCAACAGATTATTCGAGACATTTCCCTGAAATTCTCTCCCTTTAATACAATTATTCATTACATTTAATATTTATTTTATAAATCTGGATAAATTATTCTTTAATATTCATTTCTTGTTAATTTCAATTAATTTCTTGTTAATTACAAGGTTACTTTGTTTAGTGTTGGTTTTAAGTGTAAAATATGAGACGTGGCTCCTTTAAGAATTGTGTTCCGGGTGCTTTTCCATATAAACTGGTGATATGGTGTTTAGGTAATACGGATTTGGGAATGCGATGCGCTTGCATAAGGTTCCATACGGTAATATACGCTGATATAATGAGGAGATCATACCTGTTGTGAATGTGCAGCTAGTAGGCGTAATTCGGGGGAAGTTTAGGAAGCGTGAGTGGATGCACTGAACGTTTCTTTATTTGTTTGTTTCTTTGTTGTTCGAATGCACACTGCGTCACACAATAATAATATTAGTTATTGTTATTAGTTTAAACTTTGACAGCCATAATATATATATATATATATATATATATATATATATATATATATATATATATATATATATATATATATATATAAAGGGAGGGGGGTAGCTCAGTGGTCTAAGGCGCTGGGCTGCTGATCGGAAGATCCAGGTTCGAGCCCCAGTACGGCCACCCTTGGGCCCTTGTGTTCTCCAGGGGCGCCGTATCATGGCTGACACCCTGCGCTCTGACCCCAGCTACCAACGACAAGCTGGGATATGTGAAGAAAAGAATTTCACTGTGCTGAAATGTATATGTGACCAATAAAGGATATTATATATATACAGACGTGGACAAAATTGTTGGTACCCTTTGGTCAATGAAAGAAAAAAAGTCACAATGGTCACAGAAATAACTTTAATCTGACAAAAGTAATAATAAATAAAAATTCTATAAATGTTAACCAATGAAAGTCAGACATTGTTTTTCAACCATGCTTCAACAGAATTATGTAAAAAAATAAACTCATGAAACAGGCATGGACAAAAATGATGGTACCCCTAGAAAACACAGAAAATAATGTGACCAAAGGGACATGTTAATTGAAGGTGTGTCCACTAATTAGCATCACAGGTGTCTACAACCTTGTAATCAGCCATTGGGCCTATATATATGGCTCCAGGTAATCACTGTGTTGTTTGGTGATATGGTGTGTACCACACTCGACATGGACCAGAGGAAGCAAAGGAAAGAGCTGTCTCAAGAGATCAGAAAGAAAATTATAGACAAGCATGTTAAAGGTAAAGGCTATAAGACCATCTCCAAGCAACTAGATGTTCCTGTGAGTACAGTTGCACATATTATTCAGAAGTTTAAGATCCATGGGACTGTAGCCAACCTCCCTGGACGTGGCGGCAGGAGGAAAATTGATGACAAATCTAAGAGACGGATAATCCGAATGGTAACAAAAGAGCCTAGAAAGACTTCTAAAGAGATTCAAGGTGAACTTCATGCTCAAGGAACATCAGTGTCAGATCGCACCATCCGTCGTTGTTTGAGCCAAAGTGGACTACATGGGAGACGACCAAGGAGGACACCATTGTTGAAAACGAATTCATAAAAAAGCAAGACTGGAATATGTCCAAACTACATGTTGACAAGCCACAAAGCTTCTGGGAGAATGTCCTGTGGACAGATTGAGACAAAAATCGAAGTTTTTGCCAAGGCACATCAGCTGTATGTTCACAGACGAAAAAATGAAGCATATCAAGAAAAGAACACTGTCCCTACTGTGAAACATGGAGGAGGCTCTGTTATGTTCTGGGGCTGCTTTGCTGCGTCTGGCACAGGGTGTCTTGAATCTGTGCAGGGTACAATGAAATCTCAAGACTATCAAGGAATTCTAGAGAGAAATGTACTAGCCAGTGTCAGAAAGCTTGGTCTCAGTCGCAGGTCATGGGTCTTGCAACAGGACAATGACCCAAAACACACAGCTAAAAACACCCAAGAATGGCTAAGAGGAAAAAATTGGACTATTCTAAAGTGGCCGTCTATGAGCCCTGACCTCAATCCTATTGAGCATCTTTGGAAGGAGCTGAAACATGCAGTCTGGAAAAGGCACCCTTCAAACCGGACACAACTGGAGCAGTTTGCTCATGAGGAGTGGGCCAAAATACCTGCTGAGAGGTGCAGATGTCTCATTGACAGTTACAGGAAGCGTTTGATTGCAGTGATTGCCTCAAAAGGTTGCGCAACAAAATATTAAGTTAGGGGTACCATCATTTTTGTCCATGCCTGTTTCATGAGTTTATTTTTTTACATAATTCTGTTGAAGCATGGTTGAAAAACAATGTCTGACTTTCATTGGTTAACATTTATAGAATTTTTATTTATTATTACTTTTGTCAGATTAAAGTTATTTCTGTGACCATTGTGACTTTTTCTTTCATTGACCAAAGGGTACCAACAATTTTGTCCACGTCTGTATATATATATATATATACATAGCTTGATGCATTGGTATTTCGGATTTATACAAATAAGTCAAATGATACCATGATACTTGTGCATTTTTCCAGGAGATATCGGCGGACCAGAGCCAAGTGATGCTTACGACCCTTCTCCCGAAAACGCTCTACTGCATTAAAGTGGAGATCAAACTGGGTGACAACAAAATCAGCCTCCCGAGTAACATAACCTGTGAAATGAACACGGCCAGCGGTGAGTGTCCTGCTAACGAGCATTCTCCCCCACGCACCCTCATATACAAGATTTTACGATTTTAACACCGAATGTGTAACATTTGTCTGACATCTTAAAATCCCAGAAAAGCGGTGCTGCATAACCAACAATAGGACACACATATATGAAGTAGCTACCGATGCGATTTAGATTCTACTCCAGATTCTAAATCAACCAATTCTATGCAACATGGTACAAATAGTTTATTTCTAATCATCCATGAACTTAAGTTCCTTCTGACTTCATACTAATCACACACCGGCCTTTATAATGCCAAAAAAAAAGAGAAAAGATTAAATAAAAGCAGACGAAACGAGAAGAAATCCATCTACACAGAAAATATCAATCACACAATTATCCATCACTACACTGCTACTAATAAATCTTTTTTTTTTTGTCAAGTCAAGAGGTTTTATTGTCATTACAACCATATATATCTGACGCAGTACACAGTGAAATGAGACAACGTTTCTCCAGGACCCTGGTGCTACACAAATCAACATATACCGCAAACACAAGAACACAATGCTGAGGACTAGGCTAAGTTTGTCCTAGCTACATAAAGTGCATAGTGCAACCTAGTGCAGAACAAGAGTGTGTTGACAACACGAGACAGTGCATAACAACAACATTAAATAAAATAAGATAAAAAAAAAAAACACAACAACGACCCGTCACTGTGACGTAGTGCAAAGTTTTGTTATCAATGTAGCACAGTTTGGCTGGTGTCAAAAGAACAAATAGAGCAGCAGTAGAAAAGAGTTTATCCGAACTCTTTTCCCGTGCTGATGCCCTGTCGGAGTCTATTCCATATTTCATCAAATGAGGAAGCGCTGATGCAAAGTAAAAGCCTATTCATTGTTGTGATGGTCTTGTGTAGACGAGGTGGAGACGTGGCTGATCTTGGTGGTGCTGCTTGTCAGTTTCCTGTCCACTCTGATTTCCGTCCTCCTGATTTTCGTGGCTGTGTGGGGCGGTTACAAGGGAATCCGATTCCTGCGGCCGAAAGGCAAACTCCCGGAGCACTTGAAACAGGTTAGTGCGTGTTGATTTCGAGATAACGTCGATACTGTTGTGCAGAATTATCCACCTCTTTTTCTAACATGCGCTTCTTTTGGGAACGCAGTGCGCTTCCGTATAACCTAAACGTAGCACCAGTTTCTATGGAAAAGCAACCGGAACACAATTCTTAAAGGAGCCACGTCCCGTATTTTACACTTAAAACAAACACCAAGCGAAGTAACATTGAAATGAACAAGAAATTCATTAATTAACAAGACAACAATGTCTTAATTAACAGTGACTATTAAAATAATACTCATTTTGACATGGCAGTATGATACGCAAGTATAGCAGATCAAACTCGTTTAACTTTCAGAACAGACTTTTTCCAATCAAGATGAATTTATGTGACGATGTAGGGTGCACAGTGGCTTAGTGGTTAGCACGTTCGCCTCACACCGCCAGGGTCCGTGTTCGATTCCCGTCTCGGCCATGTGTGTGTGGAGTTTGTCCATGTTCTCCCCGTGCCTCAGGGGGTTTTTCTCCGGGTTGTCCGGTTTCCTCCCGCAAAAACATGCACGGTAGGTTGATTGGCACCTTGGAAAATTGTCCCTAGCGTATGAATGTGTGTGTGTGTGTGTGTGAATGTGTGTGTGTGTGTGTCCTGTAACGGTTTGGCATTCCATCCAGGGTGTATCCTGCTTTAATGCCCATAGACGCCTGAGATAGGCACAGACTCCCCGTGACCCGAGGGAAGATCGGATAAAGCGGTAGAAGATGAATGAATGAATGAATGAATGAATGTGATGATGTATAAAGTGGACGTTAAAGTATGACCTGTTTTAGTGTCATGCTCGTAACTTTACCTCACATCATATTAATGTATGAATACGAAACCAATTTTTTTTCCCCTAATGAATGTATCCAGGCTGAACATCATGTTCATATAGAACATGTAGAGGCATGTTTATATCACACACGTTATCTGTATCATCCACGTCAGCCAGACTATTTGTTTATTCCTGCCTTGTCGTTGTTTGCTTCAAAAACTAGGCTGTGGTGTGTGATAGTCAGGAAACGATACGCCGGCGGTAGGGTGAAAAAGCCGCGCGGCGATAGGAAATGGGTTGAAAATGGTGCACTGAGAAGAAAAATAAATAATGGTCTACTTTTATTTGTGTCTGTAGAAAGAGATGGCAAAGAGAGCGCCCCCTGTCTGTTTTCTTTATTCAACAAAATCACAGGGTTTATTCATTCATTCATTCATTCATCTTCTACTACCGCTTTATCCGATCTTCCCTCGGGTCACGGGGAGTCTGTGCCTATCTCAGGGGTCTATGGGCATTAAATCAGGATACACCCTGGATGGAATGCCAACCCATCACACACACACACACACACATTCATACATACACTAGGGACAATTTGCCAAGGTGCCAATCAACCTTACCGTGCATGTTTTTGGACCGGGAGGAAACCGGAGAACCCGGAGAAAAAACCCCCTGAGGCACGGGGAGAACATGCACAAACTCCACACACACACATGGCCGAGACGGGAATCGAACCCGGATCCTGGAGGTGTGAGGCGAACGTGCTAACCACTAAGTCACCGTGCCCCTCGTCACAGGTTTTATATATATATATATATATATATATATATATATAATATATATATATAGTATATTATATATATTATCTCCCAGACATTGAGAATTCTCAAATTGCGTCCCTCCGTACGAAAGCTAGATCTCTCCGCGTATCGCCTCATTAAGCGCCGACAATGTTCTTTTCTCGTTCAGTACCTGCTCGAACCTCCCACGTCATCCATCCTGCTGGCCATGCAGAACAACGCTCCACCCAAAGAGACCTACCACGAGTTCAGCATCATCACATCTCCAGAAGCTCCTCCTGAAACGACGCACAAGCTGGTCAACGGAGACGTGAAGGACGTTCGCTCCTAACACAGGGATGAAACAGGACTTGTTTTTATCGCGTTGTGGGGCGGTGAAGAGACATGCGTTTACTTTTATACGTTCGCGAGGACATTTTATTTCAACTACTTGGATATGGAGGGTTGAAAAACACTTTTATAAATCCTTTATTTTTGTTTTGTTTTTTTATACAGCTTTTTTAAGCTTGGATAAAATGAATACTTTTCACTGTACTAATGCAGTATTTTTCAATATCCCATTTTTTTTAAATCATCCCCACACCCAGGGACGTTTAATGAAAGTGATTATTGTAAAAAGAGTGAAGTGCCTTTTTAAAAATATAAATATGTGTATATTGCACTTTATACTACCTTTTTAAAATTTCATTATACAGCTGTTACTAATAGTCTTCAATTACTATCGCTAATACACTATTGCGTAGCGTTTGTATTTTAATACGTTTTGTACGTTATACATGTTTGTTAATGTTATTGTGTACACGTGAAACATTTACGGCATTTGGCAGACGCCCTTATCCAGAGCGACTTACAACTGAGCACTTGAGGGTTAAGGGCCTTGCTCAAGGGCCCATTAGTGACAGCTTGGTGGTGGTGGGGTTTTTGAACCTGATGATCTTCCGGTCTAGAGTCCAACACCTTAACCCCGGGGCTACACACCTCCCTAACAGGACGAAATGAACAGTTATGAATTTAGGATACCTCAGTGTTCTTAAGTGCCGTGTTTTTGAGCGAAGTCTTATTACTTATTACCGTATCGGTAACAACTGGGGACCGGGGCAGTATATGCAAGGAGTAATTAGATCCTACAGATTGTATTGTGTGTTTGATATTATTCTCATTATTACTTTTTTTTTAGATATACTTTGTTTACTTCTTATTAAGTCACTTTGGGTCTGCATTGTGATAACATTAGTGTATGTATGTGTGTATATGTGTGTGTGTGTGTGTGTGTGTATATATACTGTATATATATATATATATATATATATATATATATATTAGATATATAGATATATATGATATATGTGTGTGTGTGTATATACATGTATATAACACATACATACACTAATGTTATCACAATGCAGACCCAATATATAGATATATATATAGATATAGATATATATTAGATATATATATATTATATATATATTTATATATTTTATATATTTATATATATATATATATATATTTATATATATATATATATATATATATATATATATATATATATATATTATTATATTTATATATATATATTATATTATTGATATTATATATATATATATATATATATATATATATATATATATATATAATCTATATATATCTCCAAATCCCAAATGGAGGGTGGAGTCGGGCGAAACACGCGGTAAGAAGCACACATGTAGGCCGGTAAGAATTGGAGCGAAATGAGAGAGACGAGATAAAGTCTGGTTTTAAAACACCAGCAAGAACCACAGAACAAAAAATAAAGCGCTCGAGACAAACTGAACACCATACAATGGGATTCCTCGCAGCATCCCAACGTATACATTTACCTGCCACGCATACATAACCTGGGACGACTATTTATAAACAACGCCGTTTTTCTGTTTGACCATTTTTTATTAAAAATATTAATAAATAAATAAATATAAGAGACGAAATTAAAAAAACCTTCAAACGCACACATCATTTCTTTGCTTGGATATAAAGCCAAAAACAGCAAAAGATCCGTTTTAATGTCCTGATGATTGAACGTCATTTCACATACCGTCGTTACTTTAAACATTTACGAGAATATTTTGTCTTCATTTTAAAGGTATTCATTTAAGGTACATTTAAATTATGTGGTGTATATATATATATATATATATATATATATATATATATATATATATATATATATATATATGTTTGTGTTGATTTATGTATATTTTTCTGACTTGCAATAAATCGTCACTTGACCTTATAAGTGGGTATTTTGTGTTGTCATGACCGCTTAGAGAATTCCTCCCTTGTGATCTGACACTTCCTCCTTTGTGATTTGTGGTGTAAAAAAACCTGGGTGTGTTTACTGAGTTGGTTTTTTATTTCCTTAAAACAATAAAACAACACTTACTGTCTAAAGTATTTGGTGTACATTTACAGTCATTGCTGGTGGCTGGGTTGCCGGTAATTCCGGGTTAATAAGAGGTTAATAATATCCATAACCATTTTCCGTAGCAGATGTGTGAAGGTGTGCACCCAACCACACGGAATTCATTCATCTTCTACCCGCTTTATCCGATCTTCCCTCTGTTCGAGGGGGACCTGTGTCTATCTCAGGCGTATTCGGGCATCTGTATTTAATGCCAACCCATCACAGGACACACACACTCACATTCACACAAACATTCATACACTAGGGACAATTTTCCAAGGTGCTAATTAACCTACCGTGCATGTTTTTGGACCGGGGGAGGAAACCGGAGAACCCGGGAGAAAACCCCCTGAGGCACGGGGGGCATGGAGGTGTGAGGCGAACGTGTTAACCACTAAGCCACTAAGCCACCATGCCCCTGCCTCTAGAATATTCTCTTATAATATATATATATATATATATATATATATATATATATATATAAATCAAGTAATAACCCCAAGGAAATGTTTATGTAGACATCATGAGAAAGAAAGAAATTGAATATAATAAAGTAAGAATATAGAAATAATTAAAAAAAAATTAAAAGAACTATATAATGCATAGTACAATAATGATATATAATAATAATAATAATAATAATAATAATAATAATAATAATAATAATAATAATGCATTGCACAACACACTAAATATATGTATCATTCCACGATCTATAAGATGCAAGGAAGCTTGCTTTAGTGTTTAGTGTCTTAAAAGTCACTAGTTGCCCCCCCCCCATCTGCGGGTGCAAGTGGGTATTTCAAATAGTTTGTTCTTAAACTTTTAGCTTCCTTTTTTGAAAAATATTGAAAAATACATTGTCTATTTGAAGAATAAGGATATAATTCCTTAGTAAATGCATTTCGAGTTGTGATATTTGCTAAAGTTACACTAGCGTTTTTTTTTTTTTACCCAAAGCTAGGGTCAAGGTGCTTTCGTTCTAACCCAGTGGTCATTAAATCCTGCATTTGTCGGCTATAACGACAGGTGGCGCTCTCCATACACAATCCATACACGGGAAAGCGACGACAGGAAACAACACCTTCGAGGCGTGACTCGTGTTTTCTTTCAAATATTCCCTCCCCCTCTGCACTGCGATTGGCCGGTGAAAGCGTTGACACGTGGGTTCTCCCATGTTGACTGCACGACCCGTTAGCCAATCAGGATGGAGAGCGAGCGTAGGCTGCTTGGTATGCGGATGAATATGGAGAGTAAATAGGACGCTGATCGAAAAGTGACCGATTACAGTCCGATCGCGGCACGTGTTCAGGATATCGCAGGTGTTAAAGAAGTGACAGAGATCAGACTAAAGTTAGATGATAAGGTTTATTATTGTTTAACCCCCTCCCAGAAGAGTTGGTGGAACATGGCGCTTCTCGGGGTGTTGATTTCAGGTCTACTGGTCTTCTGGATTTCACCTGGTAAGTTATTGCATCATCATCTTCATCATCATCATCATGGTCATCATCATCATCATCATTATAATATCTGCGTCTGAGTTTGCAGTCTTTTTCCGAATGCAGTGCGGGGCTTCCGTTTCAGAATCACACACACACACACACACACACACACACACACACACACACACACACACACACACACACAAGATGATCGAGTGAGTCACTTGATTCCTAAAAGTTCTATCCAAGCGTCAGATACTTCTATGCATGACAACTTAGATTACACACACACACACACACACACACACACACACACACAGATCGAGTGCGATTCAATATGTGATCCAATATATGATCTTGTTTATGTTTTAATGTTTAGAAATCAACAACGTAATCTATTTAGGTTATTCGGGTTTGTTCTGAACTTTAGTTTTAATGAAAGTTTTATATATATATATGTGTGTGTGTATGTATATATATATATATGTGTGTGTGTGTGTGTGTGTGTGTGTGTGTGTATATAAATACTAAGCAATACTGGGTCAAGCTATACTACAATAGATGCAATACGAATAGGTTTGTACAATACCTGACACAGGTATTCAGGGTTTTATTTATTTGTTTTTTGTTTATTTATTTATTTATTAAATAGGTCTTTTTCACCATCCTCTCCTGTATGGGGAGGACCATATCGTTTTGCGATTATGGTTTCGGATGATTAATCTACACCGGTAATATCCATGCAGATAGTTTTTCCAGGTCGCGTTATTCAGGACAATAGCGGCCTCTAGCGGTGAATCAGTGACACCACATGCTATCTTTTTCTGCAAATCGTTTGCTGTACGAGAATACATAAGATGCTTTAATATTTAATCACATTATTGTCATGTATATGACATATATTTATCCCTTCTTATGTACCTTAAATCAATCCAAACTTTCAATACGGACAAATATCGAGCAAATGTATCATTGAATATCTTTGCAAGATGTTTTAAGAATGTCTTAAAACACATGTGTGTTGCCGTTGTGGCACAAAGCAAACGTTTACATGATTAAACGGCATTTGTCGGGCGAAATCTTCATCTTCATCTTCTACCGCTTTATCCGATCTTCCCTCGGGTCACGGGGAGTCTGTGCCTATCTCAGGGGTCTATGGGCATTAAGGCAGGATACACCCTGGATGGAATGCCAACCCATCACACACACTCACATTCACACACCAGGGACAATTTTCCAAGGTGCCAATCAACCTAGCGTGCATGTTTTTGGACCGGGAGGAAACCGGAGAACCCGGAGAAAAAAAAAACCCCCTGAGGCACGGGGAGAACATGCAAACTCCACACACACATGGCCGAGACGGGAATCGAACCCGGATCCTGGTGGTGTGAGGCGAACGTGCTAACCACTACGTTGTCGGGCGAAATACATTTTAAAAATGTATGTTTTCCGTCGCGGATGGTAAACTGTAATCGAGGAATGAATGGGAGGACGATTTCTAGAGATCACACGTTATCTAGATTGTTATTTATGGACATCCAGTATCAACCCGGTTTTTAATCAAATGGTACATTTGATTTGCGTCGAAAGCCGAAGCTCATTTCCATTCCACGCAGGAAGGAGGCTATAAAAAGTCTGAGCAGAAAATCCTTTTGAATTTTATGTCACTTTATAACACTGCGATCAGCTGAAGACCTTTCTAAACCCGACTAATAATACATTCGGTGGATTGTAGGTGTTTTACTTGTAGACTTCCTCAGTAAACCGTCTTTATTCTGCACTGAATCGTCTAATCTGGGTGTATTCTCGTCGTTCACTCGGATGCGTCGCGCATCAGATCCGAGAAGCAACGGCGAGCACCACCGCAAAACTTCGATTGTGTAACCCAAACAGTCACAAGGTGAACAAACACGGCTCGGAAACTCTTCGCCCTTCATGTTTTCGTTTTTTATTTATTTATTTATTTATGTTTGAACACGCAGTTTCAGGATATTACTCACTCACAATCCCCACGGGCTCGAAGTAACACAATGATCGGGTTTCCGCATGCTCTTGTCGAATATGTTTATTTGCCTGGTGTGTGTGTGTGTGTGTGTGTGTGTGTGTGTGTGTGTGTGTGTGTGTGTCCTCCTTCTTCAAAGCAGCATTTCTACACACGGCACAGTTATAATGCGCGTATCGGAATCAGCTTTTCAGTGTTTATGTTGTTTGTCACGTTACAAAAGCATTTGAACTTTTTTTTTTTCTGGGAGGGTGCCAATAATTGTGGTGTTTGCGGTAACCTTACCGTGGCGTGCCGTGGCACTGAAGGAAAACGAATATTAAATAAGGAAGTTCTTCTGAAAGGAATTGCGCGTATGTGCACGTAAATAGCAGTCTTCGCCTTGGCATGCGATTTTTTTTATTTTGATTTATTGTTTGTTTGTTTGTTTGTTTGTTTGTCCACAGTGCGTGGTGAATTGCAAGCCCCTCAGAACGTCACCCTTCAGACACTCAACATGAATTACGTGCTGAAATGGGCGTGGGATCCGGAGCAGGCGCCGGACGCCAACGTCACCTTCACGGCGCAGTTTATGGCGTAAGAGATCCGCATCATGATTAACCTTTCTACCTTTCTGGGTGTTATATTTTGTTTGTTTGTACTTTTTGATGAGCCTCACACACACACACACACACACACACACACACACACACACACGTGTACGTTATGTTAGGTTTTTACCACAAAAACTACTATGCACTACAGGAAACCACTGTGTTTAAGCGAGCGAAGACAATATCTCCCTTGCGCACCTGATGAACAGCCCTCTGTCAGCCGTATGCTGTTTGCTTGTACATTCACAAGACCCCGTGGGAGACAGAGCTCCTTTTTGTCTGCTTTGGCATCCATTATCCCATCCTGAGGTTGCGGTATTATATTAGCCTTGAAGTTAAAACCGTTCCAGATGCAGCTAATGATATGAAGCATCATTACAGCGTTGTGTAATACAGCATTAGTAATACAAGGCTGGGAGTTAAGTGTTAAAGTGTTACATAGTCGCAGTGTTGGAGCGTTACAGCGTTGTGGCATTCCAGTGCTCTGTGTTACAGTGTATGTGTTGAAGTGACGGTGTTGCACCGTTGGGGTTGTTTGTGTTATAGCCTTACAGTGTCATTGTTGCCGTGGTGGTATTATTGTGGTGCAGCGTGAGGTCATCAGTGTTGCAGCGGTTCAGTGTTAGTTTTGCGGTGTTGCAGGTGTGCACCATTACAGTGCAATATTATATTGTTACATTGTTGCAGCATTCAGTTTTTACGGTGTAACAGAGTTAACGTTATTGTGGCTCATCAGCGTTACGTTGTCGCATCTCTACCGCACTACATTGTTGCGGCAAACGGGTCGCGGTGTTGCAGCTCATCAGCATTACGCTGTCACGGTGTTACATTGTTAGTGTTACATTGCTACAGTGTTGCAGCGCTGTAGCGCAATACTGTGTTACATTGTTACAGCGTTACATTGTTGGTGTTGCAGCTCGACAGCGTTAGTGTTGCAGCTCCACAGCACTACATTGTTACGGCGGTACATTGTTAGTGTTGCAGCTCTACAGCATTACATTGTCACAGAGTTACATTGTTACAGTGTTGCAGCTCTATAGCTTTACATTGTTGGTGTGGCATCTCTTCAGCACTACATTGTAACAGCGTTACGTTGTTACAGTGTTGCATCTCTACTGCACTGCATTGTTGTTGCACCTCTACAGTGTTACATTGTTAGTGTTACATTGTTACAGTGTTGCAGCTCTATAGCGTAACAGTGTTACATTGTTACAGCGTTACATTGTTAGTGTTGCAGCTCTACAGCATTACATTGTCACCGAGTTACATTGTTAAAGCGTTGCAGCTCTATAGCATTACAGTGTTACATTGTTACAGCGTTATATTGTTAGTGTTGCAGCTCTACATCGTTACATTGTTAGTGTTGCAGCTCTACGGCGTTACATTGTCACAGTGTTACCTTGTTAGTGTTGCATTGTTACAGTGTTGCAGCTCTATAGCGTTGCAGTGTTACATTGTTACAGCGTTACATTGTTAATGTTGCAGCTCTACAGCGTTACAATGCCACAGTGTTACATTGTTACAGTGTTGCAGCTCTGTGGCGTTACAGTGTTACAGCGTTACATTGTTATTGTTGCAGCTCTACAGCGTTACATTGTCGGTGTTGCAGCTCCAAAGCACTACATTGTTGGTGCAAAAGGGTTACAGTGTTGCAGATCCTACAGCATTACATTCTCACAGTGTTACCTTTTAAGGGTGTTGCAGCTGTACCTCACTATAGATTTACAGTGTTGCAGCGTGTACATGATTACAGTGTCATATGATCTTGTTTACAGCGTTGCAGCTGTGCAGCATTAACTTGTTACAGTGTTGCAGGTGTAAATCATTAGAGTGTAACAGCATTGAATGGTTGTCACCTTACACTGTTATTAGTATAGCACTAGCAGGGTTCGGTTTAATCTTTGATCCCTGTCCTAATACCAACATGCACACACACACCCACACACACACACATATATCACACACACAAATATGCGCCATCTGTGACAACAATCACTGGCTTTTACCTTACAATTCACAATTTTGGTCTCTAAAGCTCCATTGCGTCATTTTATGCACACACCCACACCCACACATCTCCTGTGCGTCATTCCATTTCCATATATAGCATTTGGCAGACACCCTTGTCCACCCTATGCATAAAAGACAGCGTGAACACGTAAATGAAGGAGTGGCCTTAGTATAGGTGCCTTAGTATAAAGCGACGTTCGTTTTTTTTTTTCTCCCCCATCGCAGGAAGTTTAAGAAGAACAAGCCCAAGAGCAGGCACGACTGGACGTCAGCATGCAACTCGACCTCCGAGCGCTCCTGCGATTTCTCTTCGGCGCAGCTGCATTATCTCGGCATGTGGCTGCTGCGAGTGAGGGCGGAATTCGGCCCGGAAGTCTCGCCCTGGGTCATCGTGGATTTTTGTCCTGATAGAGACGGTAAGATTTCCGTTGATCCGTCCAAGAAACAAACGCATCGCAGGCTTCAGTAGGGAAAAAAAGGAACAAAATAAACCCTCCTGTAGCCTCCATTCGTAAACGATACATGCCCCGTCCTTACTAAAAAAAAAAACAAAAAAAAAACACATTTTTTTCCGAAATGTATTAGCCGCAGGTTTGAAAAGGGGCGGGGCATTCATTTCAGGTAAATTTCTCATTTGCATACAGAGATTTCTGGGAATTGCATTAAATCATGGATGTAAAAATATTGTTGACTATGCATCGCAGGTGTCGGCTGTGGCTAAGTAGGTGCTGTTTGTGCTTCTGGGATTTCTGAATTCGCTCACAGCCTCGTGCCTCGATTTGCGGTCGAGTCGCTCGGGTTTGTTGTCACGCTAAAGGTTTGTTTCTCACATTTCATGGTTTCCATCTCTCTCTCTCTCATGATCACCTCTTCAGCTGTGATCGGGCCTCCGTCCTCGGTGAACGTCACCCCTGTTAATGACTTGCTGCAGGTTGCCATTTCGGACCCCCTGACCATCAGCAATAGCACCATGAAGGAATGGCTGCCCAATTTGTACTACTTTATACAGTACTGGAAAAGGGACTCTTCAGTAAAGGTATACACACACACACACCACGGTTATATGTGTATTTGTGTATGCGTATATATGTATGTATATATATATATATATATATATATATAATATGTATATATATATATATATATATATATATATATATATATATATATATATATATATATATATATATATATATATATATATATATATATATATATATATAAAATACACCACTGTTTCTCCTTCATCTGCTCAGGACAGTTAACGATCCTTGATAGAATTTATTTCCTCTCTTTCTCTCTCTCTCTCTATCTCTCTCTCGCTCTGTCTCTCTCTCTCTCTCTCTGTGTGTGTCTTTTCATGCTTTCACTTCTCAAATTGGATAAAATACCTCCACCCCACACAAGCCCACACTGAACACAAACTCCAACACACACACACACACACACACACACACACACACACACACACACAGCTGCACAGCCTTGATGTTTTTCTTTGTCGTCTTCTTCTTTTTTTTCCCCCTCCTTTTTTTTGTCTTGCTTTCCATGACACGACATGCGTCCCTCCCCTACACGTTTCATCCTCACAAAGTGCTTACAACTCATTTTCTTTCTCTTATATTTCAAATCCTTTGGTGTGTGTCGGCTTTAATTTACTATTGGTTATTTGTGGAAATGTTTTATTTATTTACCCTTATAGTAGCCGTGGCTCCAGTCCTCTTTGTTTACGCATTGAAGCAACGTTAAATAAGAATGAAATATTTTTCGTACGTAATTGGCAGAAATAATCCATCCATCCATCCATCCATCTTCTTCCGCTTATCCGGGACCGGGTCGCGGGGGCAGCAGTCTGAGCAGAGATGCCCAGACTTCCCTCACTCCAGCCACTTCCTCTAGCTCCTCCGGGGGGACACCGAGGCGTTCCCAGGACAGTCGAGAGACAAAGTCCCTCCAACGTGTTCTGGGTCTTCCTCGAGGCCTTTTCCCAGTGGGACATGCCCGAAACACCTCTCCTGGGAGGCATCCGAAATAGATGCCCAAGCCACGCCAGCTGGCCCCTCTCGATGTGGAGGATCAGCGGATCTACTCCGAGCTCCTCCCGAGTGACTGAACTTCTCACCCTATCTCTAAGGGAGCGCCCAGACACCCTGCGAAGGAAGCTCATTTTGCCTGTATCCGGGATCTCGTCCTTTCGGTCATGACCCTAAGCTCATGGCCATAGGTGAAAGTAGGAACGTAGATCGACCAGTAAATTGAGAGCTTTGCCTTTTGGCTCAGCTCCCTCTTCACTATGACGGACCGGTACATCGACCGCATTACTGCAGAGGCTGCACCGATCCGCCTGTCCGTCTCCCGTTCCATCCTCCCCTCACTCGTGAACGAGACCCCAAGATACTTGAACTCCTCCACTTGGGGAAGGAGCTCTCCACCAACCTGAAGTGGGCTAACCACCTTTTTGCGGCTAAGGACCATGGCCTCAGACTTGGAGGTGCTGAGTGTGGGGCCTCAGACATCCCAGCTGCTTCACACTCGGCTGCAAACCATCCCAGTGCATGCTGAAGGTCTTGGCCTGATGGAGCCAACAGGACAACATCATCTGCAAAAAGCAGAGACGAGATCCTGTGGTCCCCAAACCAGACTCCCTCCAGCCCCTGGCTGCTCCTAGAAATTCTGTCCATAAAAATAATGTCAAAGTGTATTCGGAATTGCGAGGGAAAAAAGATAGAAAAGAAAAGAAAAGAAATATAAATATTTAAAAAAAGAATGAGTATGTTCCCAGTTTAATTCAATTTTGGCACCGTGCTACATGTGGATGTTTGTCTCCGCCATATAAAAAATGTTTTCAAGCTTTTTTGGCGACTTTATTTTACATTTACTTAAATTCTCACATTTATTATTCATTCATTCATCTTCTAACCCTTCTACTAAATCGCTTTCCTATCCGCTTTCTATCCGATCTTCCCTCGGGTCACGGAGAGTCTGTGTCTATCTCAGGCGTCTATGGGCATTAAGGCAGGATACACCCTGGATGGAATGCCAACCCATTGCAGGACACACACACACACACACACACTCATACACTAGGGACAATTTTCCAAGGTGCCAATCAACCTACCGTGCATGTTTTTGGACCAGCGGAGGAAACCGGAGAACCCGGAGAAAAACCCCCTGAGGCACAAGGAGAACTCCACACACACATGGCCGAAACGGGAATCGAACCTGGAGCCTGGCGGTGTGAGGCGAACGTGCTAACCACTAAGCCACCGTGCCCCGACATTTATCTAATTAATTCAAAATTTATTTCGCACAATTTTCATGGCCATTGTAGCGTTCGCTCCTGCCGGCTTTGTACACGTAAATTGTACGTTGTACACGATTCTTTTTGTTGCATTGTAACGTTAAAAGTATTACGCTCGGTTTACGCTCGGTCGTTAGACGAGACGGCGATAGTCAGAATTGCGAGTTAATAATGTTGCAGTTGCTCAAACGTTTTTGTTTACTTTGCATTACTGTGGTCGTGTTCACATTAGGAAATTAGTGCAAACTCAGTGTAAGTGTTTCTTCACCCGCCGATCTGAAGGAAAACGGTGCGGTCGAGCAGTTCCGTCTCGTTCCTGATCGAGGGTAATGGACACAAAAGCTACATCAACTGTGCACTGTGGTAGAGAGCAGAAAAACATCCCATAATATACATGTCTGGTGGATGTCAACCAAAACGTCAGGTTTCACTTCACTTCTACCTGCCAAAAGCAGAGATCCGACGCCATCGTCAATTTTCCAAGGTGCCAATACATTTCCTGTACATTCATTCATTCATTCATTCATCTTTACCTCTATATCCGATCTTCACCTCGGGTCACGGGGAGTCTGTGTCTATCTCAGGCGTCTATGAGCATTAAGGCAGGATACACCCTGGATGGAATGCCGACCCATCACACACACACACACACACATTCATACACTAGGGACAATTTTCCAAGGTGCCAATCACCTACCGTGCATGTTTTTGGACCGGGAGGAAACCGGAGAACCCGGAGAAAAACCCCCTGAGGCACGGGGAGAACATGCAAACTCCACACACACATGGCCAGAGACGGGAATCGAACCCGGATCCTGGTGGTGTGAGGCGCACGTGCTAACTACTAAACCACCGTGCCCCCGCGTATGATGGATTTGTTAATTTTTTTCCGGGGTAAACAATGCGACCCTTCACAGCCACTCGATCGCAATCCGGGGACGGGAAGCGTCTGATCTCTCGGGTGATCGGAATCATGATCAACATGAGCCCAGGAATGTCGGATGGAATGTTCCCGACAGTTCATGGAAGCCTCGTCGTGCTGATTGAAGCCGTTTTGAAATCGAAAGACATCCTTGTTCTGTTAATTTACATTTACATTTGTGGCATTTGGCAGACGCCCTTATCCAGAGCGACTTACAACTGAGCAAGTGAGGGTTAAGGGCCTTGCTCAAGGGCCCACTAGTGGCAGCTTGGTGGTGGTGGGGTTTGAACCCGTGATCTTCTGGTCCAGAGTCCAACACCTTAACCACTGGGCTACCACCTCCCTCCCTGTTAATGAGTTAATGATATGCGGAATTCCTTTTTCAATCAAGCAAAGTGGTTTGTTTTTTTTTCTTCACAAACTATTTGATCTTTTTTCTTTTTTTTTTTTTTTTTTTTTTTTTTTTTTTTTTTTTTTTTTTTTTTTTTTTTTTTTTTTTTTCTTTTTTTTAAACCAGTTCCACCGGATCAACCTGGATTGTTCAACTGCATTTACATTGAAATAATCAGATTCATCAGGCGTGGTTCCGATTTTTGTCACATACGCGTTTTCTGAACGACAACTCAACGTGAATTCTTCCCGTTCTTTTTTTTTTTTTTACCCCACGCAATTCCGATTTTTCTTTCCTGCCAATTTTCCGCCTTTTTTTTCCCCTCGCAATTCAGACTTTATTTCTCTCACGGCTTCCAGTTTATTTCTAGCAATTGTGGAATTTTGCTCAGTTTGCACTTAATATCTCACAATTAGGACTTTTATTCTTTTTGCTTCTTGCAATTCCCACTTTTTTCTTTTTTTTTTTCTTTTAACTCTCAATTCGGACTTTCCTTTCTTCCCAATTCTGACTTTTCTTTCCTCGCAATTCCGACTTTTTTATTTACACAATTCTGACTTAATATCTCACAATTATGACTTTTATTCTTTAAAATTCCAACGTCTAACTTCTTGCAATTCCCCCTTTTTTTTTTTTTTTTTTTTAAAACTTTTTTTTTTTTTTTTTTTTTTTTTTTTTTTTTTTTCTTTTTTTTTTTCTTTTTTTTTTTCTTTTTTCCTTTCCTTTCCTTTCCTCGCATTTCCAACCTTTTTTTTTTTTTCTTCTCTCGTAATTCACACTTTCTTTCTCCCACAATTGTTTTGTGATGATTTTTTTTAACAATTGCACCAAAATTTTGCACAATTCTGACTTAATATCTCACAATTATGAATCATTCTTTAAAATTCCGACGTCTGACTTCTTGCAATTCCCACTTAAAAAATGTTTTTTTTTTCCACTCTGAATTCGGACTTTCCTTTCTTCACAATTCCCACTTTTTTTTTTCTCTCGTAATTCACACTTTATTTCTCCCACAATTGTTTTTTTTTTTTTTTTTTTTTTTTACAACAATTCCTCCAAGATTTTGAACAATTCTGACTTAATATCTCACAATTATGACTTTATTATTTAAAATTCCGACGTTTGACTTGCAATTCCCACTTTTTTTTTTCTTCCCCCAAACCCCCCTGCTTTCCCCCCCCCACTTCAGTTCGGACTTTCCTTTCTTCACAATTCCGTTTTTTTCTCTCTCTCAATTCACACTGTCTTTCTCCCACAATTGTGTTTATTTTTTTTCGTAACAATTGCGCCTAAAAATTTTTGCACAATTCTGTTTAAATATCTCACAATTATGACTTTATTCTTTAAAATTCTAACTACATTTTCCACAATTCTGATTTGCAATTCCGCCCCCCCCCCCTTCCAATTCTGACTTAATCTCTTGCAATTCCATTGTTATTTCTCAAAATGTCAGCATTATTTACCTTCCATTTATTTCCTCCCAATTCCAGCTTTATTTCTCACGATTTTATTTCTCGCAATTGACTTTTAAATCTCGCAGTTTTTTTCCTTGCAATTCTGACCGATATTTTTAAATACCGTAAATTCCGGACTATAAAGCGCACCTGCATATAAGCCGCATCCGCTCTATTTAAAAAAAAAAAACAAAAAAATAATAATAAATAAGCCGCACCTGCATACAAGCCGCATCCGCTTTTGAATGGTAAATGTACATGTATGTACCTAAATAGATCCTTTCCTAACCTGTATTTTAACACGGTGTAACGGTGGACGCTGCACAGAGACGCGGAGATCCGGAATTCATACAAAACAGGATTTATTAGAATAAAGAACTCAGGAGACGCCGCTCATACGGAGCGGCCAGACAGGCTAGGGAGCCTTGCGCTCTGCGCGCCGTGGTACCGGGAGTACCGGAGAGCAGGAGCGGTGGCGGACTTGGAAGTCCGTGAATCGGGAACAGACAAAGGTTAGGCATAAACATATATCGAGCGTCCGTGTCCGCGACACTAGGTATGTGCTACGAGCCCGGACGGGGATTGTAGAGTGAACCGGGCTTATATCGGGAGAGGGAAAATCAAGAACCGCTGAGGCTGTATTGTGTGTGGTGTGTGTGTGTGTGTGTGTGTGTGTGTGTGTGTTGTGTGTGTGTGTGTGTGTGTGTGTGTGTGTGTGTGTGTGTGTGTGTGGGGAAAAGAGCACCGAGCAGCAACTTTGCTGATTAAAACGGGACAGAACCAAGAGAAAATAAGCGCTATTTACAGTATTTATCTTCATTTCTCCTGTGTGTGAAATGACGTCACCTTAACCTTGTAAAGATAGAGTTTGTCCTCCTTCTATCCACTTCTACCCACTTATATCTGATAAAGAGGAACTAGCGCATTCTTCTTCTTTGCATTTATTTTGTGTTAGTTTTGATTCTAATTCCGGTTAGAGCCCCTAGCGGTCGGGAAAAAATCTGCAGAATAGCCGCACCTTATTATTAGCCGCATGGTTCAAAACCTAGGAAAAAAGTAGCGGCTTATAGTCCAGAATTTACGGTAAATATAAATAATAAATAAGTCACATTCTATATAATAAAAGTAATACAAGTATAATAATACAAGTATAGCACATTTACTAATTCATACATTCATCTACCGCTTTATCCGATCTTTCCCTCGGGTCACGGGGAGTCTGTGCTTATCTCAGGGCGTCTATGGGCATTAAGGCAGGATACACCCTGGATGGAATGCCAACCCATCGCAGGACACACACACACTCACACACACACATTCATACACTTGGGACAATTTTTTCCAAGGTGCCAATCAACCTACCGTGTATGTTTTTGGACCATGGGGGAGGAAACCGGAGAACCCGGAGAAAAAAAACCCCCTGAGGCACGGGGAGAACATGCACAAACTCCACACACACATGGCCGAGACGGGAATCAAACCCGGGCCCTGGCGGTGTGAGGCGAACGTGCTGACCACTAAACCACCGTGCCCCATACATTTACTAATAATTAGATATAAATAAATCACATTGTATAGATGCAGATATGGTAGTCACCCAAAGCACATTCAGGTTTCTGGCGACGCCCATCTACTGCCTCGACTCCCATCACTACAAAAACAGAGTACACTTTCGGCCTGAGATGTGTTCACTAACCCTATCCTTCCTAAACACACACACACACACACACCCACACACACCCACAATGCAAATATCAACATTGACTCCAGAGTTTTAGAAACCTCTGCATATGTTGCATATATTTTGCATATACTATACTATGCATGTATAGACCCAATGCACTGCTGCCGGACCATGTTGGAAGCAACTTAAATTCATTCATTCATCTTCTACCGCTTTATCCAATCTTCCCTCGGGTCCAGGCGGAGCCTGTGCCTATCTCAGGTGTCTATGGGCATTAAGGCAGGATACACCCTGGATGGAATGCCAACCCATCGCAGGGCACACACACACTCACATACACACACACACATTCATACACTAGGGACAATTTTCCAAGGTGCCAATCAACCTACCGTGCATGTTTTTGGACCGGGAGGAAACCGGAGAACCCGGAGAAAACCCCCCTTGAGGCACGGGGAGAACATGCAAACTCCACACACACATGGCTGAGACGGGAATCGAACCCGGATCCTGGCGGTGTGAGGCGAACGTGCTAACCACTAAGCCACCGTGCCCCAGCAACTTAAATAAAAATATAATATAAAAAATGTATAAATACGAATAAAAAAAGCAATTTATTCAAAATAAACCAAAATGTGACACTAAATAAATGGAAGCATTTTTATTAATGTTGCGTCGCTGATTTGCCTCTAGAGGCCGCTGTTGTACCGTAATTATGCAGCCTGGAAAAACTATCCTTATGGATTCGTGTCAAAAAATGTTCCCTTAATTAACAATTTGTGACGGTCGACCTGTAATTGTCATCTTAATGACCAGGATGCATTTTTATTTGATTTATTTATTTATTTTACATTTGTTTCTCATTCTTTTCTTCACAACAGCCGAATAATCTAACAAGTCTTATTAATCTGGTGATTCTGCCGGAGCTCGAGAGCTGGACCTGGTACTGTGTAAGAGTGAAGTCTGTGGATGACTATTACAAGAAGATCAGTGTTTTCAGCCCCACCTACTGCACACAGACACATGGTGAGTTTACAGTAAGATGGAAAAAGCAGCAAATGGTTTTAAAGTGTTAGGATGTTAGGATAAAGTGTTAGGATAAAATGTGTGTGTGTGTGTGTGTGTGTATATATATATATATATATATATATACGGGGAGCCAGGTCACGGGGAGCCTATCTCAGGCATCTATGGGCATTGAGGCAGGATACACCCTGGATGGAATGCCAACCCATCACAGGACACACACACACACACACATGCATACACTAGGAGCAATTTCCAAGGTGACAATCAGCCTACCGTGCATGTTTTTGGACCGGGAGGAAACTGGAGAAAAACCCCCTGAGGCACGGGGAGAACATGCAAACTCCACACACACATGGCTGAGACGGGAATGGAACCCGGACCCTGGCGGTGTGAGGCGAACGTGATAACCACTAAACCACCCTGTCCTGTACATTCATTCATCTTCTAGCGCTTTATCCGATCTTCCCTCGGGTCACGGGGAGTCTGTGTCTATCTCAGGCGTCTATGGGAATTAAGGCAGGATACACCCTGGATGGAATGCCAACCCATCACAGGACACACACACACACACATTCATAGAGTAGGGACAATTTTCCAAGGTGATAATCAACCTACCATGCATGTTTTTGGACCGGGACGAAACCGGAGAACCCGGAGAAAACCCCCCTGAGGCACGGGTAGAACATGCACAAACTCCACACACACATGGCCGATTTTCTTGGCTTCATCTGTTCTCAAAATAATACAGATTCGTAATTGGAAAGCAAACATTGTTCATTTTGAAGGTTGCATTAAGCCCTTCTGAAACGTTTGTTTGCTGTATAGTTTGTCGTTTGGTTTTCCATTGCGGCTTCTTAAATAAATAAAATCGACAAATACAAAGCTACAGGCTCATCTGTCAGAGTTACGACGACAGGGAAAAAAAAAGAGAAAAGAGACTAGAATAGAATTAGAATAGAAGTACATGTAGACGTCACGCGGAATGATCAGAACCAGCAAATGTTGTGTACAGTATCTTTGTGTCGCTTGTTGTTAAGGATATAAAAATCCCAGGATTATATATATATTTTTATATTATATTTTATATATATATATATTATATATATATATATATATATATATATATATATATATATATATATATATATATATACACAGTACAGTATATATATCTATACAGTAACATAAATAATAAAGATGCATGCAGGAAAGGATATTTAAAGCTGATTTTTCCAATGTAGGATCAAAAAGCAAACTTTTTCAAAAAAAAAGGCAGAGAATAAATGTGGCACATTATATAATGACGTTATGACTAACGTTTCCGCGTTACCGTTTCCGTATTCGTGTTCTCATAATGTCTTGAAAAAGGGAAACTGACTGTTTAAGAGACTCTCCAATTTTATTGTACTGTAGAGTAACAATTTTCTGAAAGGGCAAAGTTTGGTTCTCAGGCCCTATTTTGGGCATCTCTGCCGGAGATAAAGAAGTTCTTCTCCTGCGCCAGAGTATTGCCTGAGTAATATAAAGCTTCACGTAGCTCCGAATTTTCTAAATAATCTTTAATAATAGAATAATGGTTATAAAAATAATAAGCGTTGGAAATTTATTTTCCCTTAGTACTTGGTTGTACTTTCACCCCAATAGTCCTGTGCCTTATCACTCGAGTTTCTGGATCGGACTGGCGTTAATCGCGGCGAGGACCAGAGGTGCGGTGAACACGCACTCCTCCGCCATACGGTCATGAACCTGGAACCAGGGAGTGTCAGATTTGTGATCTACTTAGCCACGTCTCCTGCATCACGCCTGTGTTGCGCAACATTTCTGTTTATGGATCTGACTCATTTTCCTTTGCCCATGAACCTTGGTATTCTAGTACATTCTATTGTCGATGATCCTGTATAGTCCGCCTGTATCAAAATAACACCAAACAAATAAAGGTACAAAACGGACGAATTCGTGGAAAGCATGCGCGAGATGGCTAGTTCGGGTAGTTTGCTTGCTTATTAGGGGATATTTACATTTTCTTTTTTACAAAACAAATGTCCAGTTGGGTCCCTTTACGACAGGACAGCAAGACGCCATTCTCACCCATGGACTTTTCATTCATTCATTCATTCATTCATCTTCTACCGATTTATCCGATCTTCCCTCGGGTCACGGGGAGTCTGTGCCTATCTCAGGCGTCTATGGGCATTAAGGCAGGATACACCCTGGATGGAATGTCAACCCATCGCAGGGCACACACACACACATTCACACACACATTCACACACACATTCATACACTAGTGACAATTTTTCCAAGGTGCCAATCAACCTACCGTGCATGTTTTTGGACCGGGGAGGAAACCGGAGAAAAACCCCCTGAGGCACGGGGAGAACATGCAAACTCCACACACACATGGCCGAGACGGGAATCGAACTCTGACCCTGGAGGTGTGAGGCGAACATGCTAACCACTAAACCACTATGCATGGAATTATGGACGTTTATTGATATTGGGCCGTTCCCAGCAAGGTCGATTTATTTATTTATTTATTTATTTATTTTCAATGAGGCCTAGTGGTCAATGGTAAGACCTAGAGCCGGTGAGTTCCAGGGCCAGTAAGGTTCATCGTCAGCACCGGCAAGACCCATTCCCCGTAAGATCCATTGGCAATAAGGCCCAGTGTCAGTAGGGTCCTGAGCCAGCCGTGTATTAAGATCCATTACCACCAAGGTCCATTGCAGGCACATTGTGTGTAAGGTCTACTGCCTGTAAGGTCTGTTGCCTCTTACGGAAGGTCAGAAAGCAGAAATGGTGGTCCATTTATCCAAAGGTCCAGCAGAACGGTCTATTGTTACCAAGGTCCATTGCCAGCAAGGCATGAGATACAACATGTTTTATTTTTAACATAGAAAGCAATAGAAGACGGTTGCAGCAGGAAACGAAACGCTGCACTGCAGGATGGTTGCAGACGAACCGAGTCGAGATCCAGACGACTCTCTGAGGAGAATTCGACTCAAGAGCATTGAACATAGACCCAATGGTCCAGGGTCTACAATTGAACCGTTTTGCCTTCGAGTCTCCATCAGTGAAAGATGTCAGTAGTGACGGAGATATAACTCCAGATGTGGCCCAAATGAGGACTCTGGTTCCTCTCAAGGTGTCTGTGTTTGTCCTTGCCTTGGTCGCCAATGTCTTCCTCATTATATGAAGTGGCTACAAAAATGACGCACACTCCGATAATCAGCATCGACCTCATGAATGCCAGTCACGTGTATCTTGTTTGTTTGTTTATTTTCTTGTCAATTCCTTCAGCGAATGGTATTTGTTGTTACAGGTCAAACCCCGTACTGGCAGATTGTCCTGATCTTCCTGTTCTCACTGATCCTGATTTTCGGCGCGACCCTGCTGCTCTTCACCTACGTCTTGAAAGTGCTAAAGGTGGTCAGGAACATCTTCTACCCCGCGGTCCCACGGCCTGCACTCATCCAGGGGGTACAAATCTTTATTCATTTATTCATCTAAACTAACCAAAACGTACGTAGGGGTTGCGTCCCTTGCGTTCCATAGAACGATGCAGTAGAGTATATAGTCGCATAAACACGCCTGTTGCGTTGCCACCTTGGCTAGGCCTAGGGGAGTGTGTAAACGGTACCAATGTATATGTGGACAGAAATATGCTGACAAGATTTTAGAGTGATTATTGCTTTTAATAGGAAACAGTACACAGTCAAGATTGACAACACTAGACACTCTACTAAGAGAACATGGACAGTGCCAAAGAAATGAACACCAAATATAAAGGTACTAATCTAGGCTGTATCTGAACAGCAACAACTAGCTGGCTACACTAGGCGCACTATCCACAAAATACAAGGGGTGGCGCCATCCCTCTAACCCGGGGTATCTAAACAATGACCAATACCTACATGGTGGTATGTCTTTACCTGTTCTCAAACCAAGCGCTAGTATAAACACAAACAAAGCTGCTAGCAACAACAAAAAGACAGGTTAGCTAGCTATTAGACAAAACAACTAGCAACAATGAAACATACAAGTAGCCACACCCGAGCACACCCAGCACTCCTCCTTTTTCTTCCTTCGTCGCAGGGCTTCAGGTGCTGATTGGAGTCAATTCCAAGCTTCCAATTGGTACAGGGTCAGTCAGTGGCTCCACCGAAAAGAGAGTTAAAGGCGGAGCAACCACAAAGGGAGGGGCAGAAAAAGGGGCAAACAAAACAGAAAATACACGACACGTAACAACGCCTTAAATTCAACGCTGATTCGCTTTTAATTTGCCGACTTGCTAATTAAGTAGACGTCTAGCAATTATGTGGTCAAGGGGGCTACATGGTGGACACCTGCCCTTGTACATGAACTCGACTCAAAGGGGCTAGGAGTATATCTCCGTGTTGTAAGGAGCAGGGATAAGGTGGCAATCAACCTACCGTGCATGTTTTTGGACCGGGGGAGGAGGAAACCGGAGAACCCGGAGAAAAAAAAGGAGGAAGAGAAAAACCCCCTGAGGCACGGGGAGAACATGCACAAACTCCACACACACATGGCCGAGACGGGAATCAAACCCAGACCCTGTGCTAAATCACTGCGCCTCATTAGTCCTACAATTATATATATAGATATATATATATATATAATATATATATATATATATATATATATATATATAGATATATATATATATATATATTCATTCATTCATTCATCTTCTACCGCTTTATCCGATCTTCCATCGGGTCACGGGGAGCCTGTGCCTATCTCAGGCGTCTATGGGCATTAAGGCAGGATACACCCTGGATGGAATGCCAACCCATCGCAGGGCACACACACATACACACACACACATTCATACACTAGGGACAATTTTCCAAGGTGCCAATCAACCTATCATGCATGTTTTTGGACCGGGGGGGGGAAACCGGAGAACCCGGAGAAAAAACCCCCTGAGGCACGGGGGTTAGAACATGCACAAACTCCACACACACATGACCGAGACGGGAATCGAACCCGGATCCCTGGCGGTGTGAGGCGAACGTGCTAACCACTACGCCACCGTGCCCCCATTATATATAGATATATATATATATATATATATATATATATATATATATATATATATATATATATATATATATATATATATATATATATATATATATATATATATATACGGTTATTATTTATATAAACGGTTTTATGAAATAGTTAATAATTTTTTAAAACAGCAATGCTTAGATATGAATTAAAGGTTATTTCATTAAATATTATTCTGCAAAAAGGGAAAAAAATAGGACTTGAATTTAAATACCTTTTAAAAATGGGGGGGTTGGAGAACCCGGTATCGTCAATGGATCCTCGAGCAAGGCCTTTGTGCTCCAGGGGACGCTGTATCAATAACAGGCATTTCCCTGCACCAGAAAGGTCCGATATGAAATCGTAGACACGCCTTGATTTTCGTGCACATCGTTACCGCTCACTTTCTCCTGAGAACCGTCGCTTTAACGTCGTTTATTGTTTACGTATAAACATGTATGTTAAAATAAAATATAAAATTCAATAAGCGTTGTTCGTTTCGCTGTGATTCGTGCGTCCCCAGGACATGAGTGACACGCCCCGCTTACTAAACGCCGACCCGGAGATGGAGATCTGCTGCGACAGGCTGGATCTTCTGACCCCCGAGCACGAGGCCACCAAGGTCGGGGACGAGATCATCCTGGAGGTCCACCTGCCGCCCGAGACGTCGCAGCAAAGCGAGCGGACGCACAGCCGGCACAGCAGCGGCGACTCGGGGGTTTATTCCACCGAAGGCTCGAGGCAGAACGAGCCTGGAGAAGGGAAGACGGACAAACTGGGAAAGAAGATCGTCCGAGTCGAGGAGCTGGATGAAGGAGTGCAAGACGTCCGCGCGTGATCGGGGACGTCCTCGCCGCGTCCCTGCGTCTTTTCCACGCTGCTTCCTGGCCGAGCTTCAGGAGCAAATACAGGGGATTTAAAGTCAGTACTTCTGATTATTATAGGGAAAAAGACCCCTGTGCCGATTTATACCTGTACTTTCTTTACCGGTTAAAAAAATCGCACTTGAACCCGATACCCTTAATCACCATTCACTCATATTACTCCATAACACATTACTGCTGATGCACACGGTGAGAAAATAGCATGAGATTAACCGTGCGATGCTCGATCATGGATTGAGAAAATCTTTTCACTTTTATCAGGACAAATGTGATTTTATTTTATTTTATTTGTAGCTTTGTTTAGTCGTTGTATTGAACTCATGTGGAAATACGATTCTTATAGAATCTGGTGTTTATTTCAATTATATCACGATATTCAGTTGATATGATTTTATTCTGTTTGATAGTTGAACTCGAAGGCATTTGAGTTGTGTAGTTGTGACGTATGTATAGTTAATAACTGTTTTCCTCCGTAACAAATGTGCCTATATGTGTGTGTGGTGTGTGTGTATGTGTGTATGTACAATATGTATATATTGTGTGTGTGTGTGTGTGTATGTGTGGCATATGTGTGTGTGTGTGTGTGTGTGCATGTGTTTTTTATGTGTGTATATATATATGTGTGTGTGTGTGTGTGTGTGTGTGTGTATGTATGGAGAGAAAGATATTGATGGATCGATATATATATATATATATATATATATATATATATATAGAGATATATATATATATATATATATAGATATATATCTATATATATATATATATATATATATATATATATATATATATATATATATATATATTCACTGTGCTGTAATGTATATGTGACAATAAAGGATATTATTATTATATATACACACACAACACACACACACATATATACATATATATATATATATATATATATATATATATATATATATCTGGAGATATATATAGATATATGGAGAGAGAGATATTGATGGAGATATATATATATATATATATATATATATATATATATATATATATATATATATATATATAACACCCACACACACATTATATATATATATATATTTTTTTTTTGTTTGTTTGTTTGTTTGTTTGTTTGTTTGTTTGTTTGTTTTTTGTTTTTGTTTTTTTCAGAACTGTAAGACCATGATGAAAGCATGTCTTTTATGTACTTTGACATGGTCCACAAGCTCTTTAAAGGCAGGTATAAATGAAATTGTGAGTCGCTTTGTTTAATTGCGTCTGCCTAACTGAATAACTGGACATGTGAATTTAGCTACAATAAAGCTTATATGAACTTTTTCAGTGTCTGTCTGTCCTGGGGAGGGGGAGGGGCTAATTATTTGGTACCGTGTTGAATTTTATACCTTTTAATCCCTGATAAAGAAATCATCAGTCTATAATTTCAAAGATCGGTGACTCCCTAAAATGGCTGATTGAAGAGAAAAAAAAAAGGATATTATTCTTTTGTGATTTTGACAAAATACAACCTCCAGTCTTATCCAAGTCATGTTTCTTTTTATTTATTTATTTTTTAAATGCCTTTAAAAAAAAAAAAAAGTTTACTCCACCATTTCAATAATCCATAGTCCTACAGTATCGTTCATTCATTCATTCATCTTCTACCGCGCTTTATCCGATCTTCCCACTGGGTCACGGGGAGCCTGTGCCTATCTTAAGGCAGGACACACACCCTGGATCGAATGCCACACCCCATCGAAGAACACACACACACTCACGATCACACACACATTCACATACTAGGGACAATTTTCCAAGTCAAGTCAAGAGAGTTTTATTGTCATTACAACCATATATAGCAGACGCAGTACACAGTGCAATGAGACAAGGTTTCTCCAGGACCCTGGTGCTCCATAAAAACAACACACAACAAAGGGCTACAAGGACACAATGCTGAGGACGAGACTAAGTTTGTCCTAGCCACATAAAGTGCATCGTGTGCAACCTAATGCAAACAGCGCGAAACAAAATAGACTGTCAATAACAATAAGCATAACATACCATAACGGGGAGTCTGTGTCTATCTCAGGCGTCTATGGGCAATAAGGCAGGATACACCCTGGATGGAATGCCAACCCATCACATACACACTCACACACACATTCATACACATTCATTCCAAGGTGCCAATCTATATCTATCTATCTATCTATCTATCTATCTATCTATCTATCTATCTATCTATCTATATATATATATATATATATATATATATATATATATATATATATTTATTTATTTAAGCATTATAAATATATAATACTTAAAACAGCAATGCTTATATATGAATTAAAGGTTATTTCATTAAATATTATTCTGCAAAAAGGGGATAAAATAGGACTTGAATTTAAATACCTTTTAAAAATGGGCGGTACTGAGAAAAAAAAAGACTTTCATTTTCACTATGAAGAAGAGTCGTCTAGATTTCTGGGGGATTTTTGTTTTTTTGTTGTTGAGGATTTCTCTGTGTGTGTGTGTGTGTGTGTGTGTGTGTGTGTGTGTGTGTGTGTGTGTGTGTGTGTGTGTGTGTGTGTGTGTGTGTGTGTGTGTGTGTGTGTGTGTGCCCGGGGATTTTGAAAGCAGCTCGGGAGGAAGTGTCGGCTGTCAGAATGCCTTTCATTCTGCTTTTCCTGTGGACTTTGTGAGATGTTTCTGTGTCAGCAACTCGACATAAAACTCCTACTGCTTCTCCTGGTCAACGGTAAGCAAAAATAAACAAACAAACAAATAAATAAATACATTCGTGTTGATATGAATAAACCCGTGTGTGTGTTGTGTTGTGAGTCAGTGTGTAGGAAGTTTTGTTGTTTGCTGTTTTGCTTTTGTTTCCATTCCACTGCTTTTGTTTCTTAAATATCTTTTATTTATTTATTTGTTTGTTTGTTTGTTTGTTTGTTTGTTTTTGGTAACAGGACTTTCTTTTTCTCTATCTTTAAACATTTCGCTTTTTTTTTGGAATTGGTGATATGTTTAATAATCAGATATTTTGTCAGTAAAGACATGTAGAAGAACAACGGGTCTTAAAAAATATGCTCTATTTCTTTTTTGTTTGTTTATTTGTTTGTTTTTTTTGAATGAATGAATGAATTTATGCCAAAGGCGTCAAAAGAGAAAGTATTAAGGGACCGTCTGAAAATGACAAAACGTACACGAATAACGGAGTAATAACGGAAAGGAAAAGGAACTTTCATTTATACTGTTGTTGGTTCGAAACAAAAACTGTAAAAATAAAAAAGTACCCTTTTTCCCTCAGGAGATATAAAGTCATTCATTCATTCATTCATTCATCTTCTACCACTATATATCCGATCTTCCCTCGGGTCACGGGGAGTCTGTGCCTATCTCAGGCGTCTATGGGCATTAAGGCAGGATACACCCTGGATGGAATGCCAACCCATCGCAGGACACACACACACTCACAACACATTCATACACTAGGGACAATTTTCCAAGGTGCCAATCAACCTACCGTGCATGTTTTTGGACCGGGAGGAAACCAGAGAACCCGGAGAAAAACCCCCTGAGGCACGGGGAGAACATGCACAAACTTCACACACACATGACCGAGACAGGAATCAAACCCAGACCCTGGCGGTGTGAGGCGAACGTGCTAACCACTAAACCACCGTGCCTCCCGAGATATAAAGTCACACTTCTAAAATGTATTTTGCCTTACAGCAGGGCTCAAAGATAACTTTCAAAACCTCAAACGTTTCCTTTTAAATTGTCTACGTTCATATGAAACCTGCAATTTAATTTGTGTTTTCTTTGTAAACAATATAAATTGAAAAAGCAGACATTAATGTGAAGCGGCACGGTGGCTTAGCGGTTAGCACGTTCGCCTCGCACCGCCAGGGTCCGGGTTCGATTCCCGTGTCGGCCATGTGTGTGTGGAGTTTGTGCATGTTCTCCCCGTGCCTCAGGGGGTTTTTCTCCGGGTTCTCCGGTTTCCTCCCCCGGTCCAAAAACATGCACGGCAGGTTGATTGGCGCCTTGGAAAAATTGTCTCTAGTGTATGAATGTGTGTGTGTGTGTGTGTGTGTGTGTCCTGCGATGGGTTGGCATTCCATCCAGGGTCTTTCCTGCCTTAATGCCAATAGACGCCTGAGATAGGCACGTGACCCGACACAGACTCCTAAAGACGCGGCGCTGAGAGAGATGAAATTGTTCCTATGTTGTTCGCCATCTTGTGCCAATACAGTTTTCAGTACAGTATACAGATGTTGAATGATGTTTTTATAATAGTGTATGTTGTCCCTGTGCCACTAGTCTCCGCCTCCCTGACACCTCCACGTCATGTTCACATGATCGCAGTGGACTTGGACTACAGACTGCACTGGGACTGCAATTACATACAGCGGGGAAACCCGGTCACCTTCACCGCCGAGTATGTCTTGTAAGTTCACCTGGTCTGGTCTCATGTTTGATCGAACGATCTATCTATCTATCTTTCCATCTATCTATCTGTCTATCTATCTATCTATCATACTATCATTATGCCTATATGTCTGTCTATCTCTATGTGTTTGTCTGTCAACTTATCTACCTATCCATCTACCCATCCATCCATAGAGCTGCCTGTTAACATATCCATCACATATCCTGGAAACATATCCACCCATCCATCCATCAGGCGGCCTGCCAACATAGGCATCCATCCATCCATCCATCAATCCATCGGGCTACTTGCCAACATATCCACCCATCCATCTACACATCCATCCATAAAACCATCAGGCTGCCTGCCAACATATCCATCCATCTATCCATCCATCCATCAGACTGTATGGCAACATATCCATCCATCCATCCATCCATCTATAGGGCTGCATGCCAACATATCCATTCACTCCTCCATCCATCTATGTATAGGGCTGCTTGCCAACATATCCATTTACTCGACCACCCATCCATCCATCCATCAGGCTGCCTGCCAACTTACCCATTCACCCATCCATCCATCTATCTATCTATCTATCTATCTATCTATCTATCTATCTATCTATCTATCTATCCATCCATTAGGCTGCATGCCAACATATCCACCACATATCCTGCTAACATATCCACCCATCCATCAATCCATCCATCCATCTATAGGGCTGCATGCCAACATAACCATTCACTCATCCATCCATCCATCCATCTATCCATCCATCCATCAGGCTGCATTCCAACATATCCACCACATATCCTACCAACATATCCACCCATCCACCCATCCATCATGTTTACTGTGTTCTCCGCAGCTCAGATGCTGAAGAAGACGAGGGCTTGTATAAGCGGGCGTGTGAAGGTACCGCTGAGTGTTGGTGTGATTTCACGCGCTTCAAGCTGCCTTTCTCTGCTTCCTTCTCGGTTCGAGTACGAGCCGAGGCCGGGATCCAGCGCTCCAACTGGACGGCGTTACTGTTCACACCCGATACGGATGGTGAGTGAAAGAGGCTTGTAGGAAATTGTTTTAGCCCTAGAGGGTCCGTGGTGGTACTGCTAGGGGGGGTAAAAAGGGTAAAAGCAATATCAAAGACAAAATATTAAGTTTGAAAGAAACATAATAATTATTATAATGTTTGTGTTTGTAATTATAGCTGATGTTCAGGCCACCAGATCATAAAAGGAAAAATAAATCTATTAAAATAGAAGACTTAATAAATTGTGATTTTAATTGCAAAGTATGTTTATGATGCACAAATCTTTCTGATATTTTGAAAATATATGAAAATATACAGAAAGGGGGGCACGGTGGTTTAGTGGTTTAGCAGGTTCGCCTCACACCGCCAGGGTCCGGGCTCGATTCCCTTCTTGGCCATGTGTGTGTGGAGTTTATGCATGTTCTCCCCGTGCCTCAGGGGGTTTTTCTCCGGGTTCTCCGGTTTCCTCCCCGGGTTCAAAAACATGCATGGTAGGTTGATTGGCACCTTGGAAAATTGTCCCTAGTATATGAATGTGTGTGTGTGAATGTGAGTGTGTGTGTCCTGTGATAGGTTGGCATTCCATCCAAGGTGTATCCTGCCTTAATGCCCATAGACGCCTGAGATAGACACAGACTCCCCGTGACCCGAGGGAAGATCGGATAAAGCGGTAGAAGATGAATGAATGAATGAATACAGAAAATAATGCCTGTACTATGACAAACAAAAGTTCGAACTGTCTCACAGCTAGCGTATATTAGCATAACATAATATGTAGTTAGCGTAATATAATTGGTTTCAGTGGCTATGCATACATGTGTTTAGCACACAGGGAGGTCTCTATATCCTGTCTTAGAGGTCTTTGAAGGATAATGTATAATAATGGAAAGCAAACAGTGTACACAACGTGTTTCTACTTGCACCAGCAGGAGCATTGTACACAGTCATGTTGTTAGCAAGAAAGTTCACCAAAATATATTAAATATGGAAATACACAATGAATAGTGTTTACGCGATGAATTTCAGCAGGACAAATTTGTGTATGTACATTTAGACCTCATTTAATTGTTTCCCTTTCGGAAGATTATTGACGTACATTGTCGGGGTCACCTTAAGGCAGGGGTGGGCAATTATATTTTCCAAAGGGCCACATGAGAAACCTGAGGTGTGTTCGTGGGCCGAACCAACAATAACGTTGAACGTAACTTATGTTCAATATGAATTTTTTCCTCTTGTAAAGAGTGTTAAATATCATCATGTTCATTAGGCTACCCACTATCCTTAAGAATAAGGATATTCTATTTAAGGAAAAGAAACAACAAAAAAAAAATGGCTGTATTTTTCCTTCATTTTTAACACTGAGCGTACTCCAACAACGTCAGCGTTGCTGTGCGGTTATACATTCTTCTCGTGCGGCAAAGAAACCGAAGCAGTTCAGCGGGCCGGATTAAAAGGACCAAGGGGCCGGATGTGGCCCCCGGGCCGTAGTTTGCCCACCCCTGCCTTAACGTGATGTTGGAATCTCGCAGGGACGCTGGCTCCGCCCAGCGAGGTGAAAGTGACGGCAGACGAAGACGCGTTGACGCTTACGATATCCGAGTCGGTGATGAGAGACGTCATGAAAGACCTGCAGTACAGGGTGCAATCCTGGGAGAGACTTAACCCTGAACAGGTGACACACAGCGCATCTCACAGCCAAGCATTGTCAGTGTATCTCCGACCAAATCAGAGCGGGAAATAGTGTTTAAATCCATCCCTGGTGGAAAATAATTATATTGAAAGACATTAAAAGTGGGCACGGTGGCTTTAGTGGTTAGCACGTTCGCCTCACACCGCCAGGGTCCGGGTTCGATTCCCGTCTCGGCCATGTGTGTGTGGAGTTTGCATGTTCTCCCCGTGCCTCAGGGGGTTTTTCTTCTTCCGGGTTCTCTCCGGTTTCCTCCCCCGGTCCAAAAACATGCACGGTAGGTTGATTGGCACCTTGGAAAATTGTCCCTAGTGTGTGAATGTGTGTGTGTGAATGTGTGTGTGAATGTGAGTGTGCCCTGCGATGGGTTGGCATTCCATCCAGGGTGTATCCTGCCTTAATGCCCATAGATACCTGAGATAGGCGCAGGCTCCCCGTGACCCGAGGGAAGATCGGATAAAGTGGTAGAAGATGAATGAATGAATGAATGACATTAAAAGTGCGCTTGTAGATAATATGTTAGAATTAGAACTAGACAAGGGACGTTTCCTGAAGAAAATGTGAGCGATGCTTGCCGATGCAAACCGCAGCTCCGGGTGCGACCCTTTACAGCCTGGTCCCTTTAATATTTAGCGTTCACTTCCAAATGCAAGCTCGTTCACAGAGACGAGTGTCTAGACACCAAAAAACGCCCGTTTGGGTGTTTTTCGGGGGCAGGGGGGGGGCAGTGATGCACGTGACATCATCAAATAATCCAGCGTCCAACTCCCGTCGATGTGCCGAGCGTTTAGACATGTCACATGACCCTGTGTCCAAGATTCTCGGTTTAGCGGATTTTTCACGTTTGCGACCACGTGACACCATGTAAATATTGACGCTGTAATATTGAGGGATGAAATCTTCCGGATCCCGCATATTAATTCCTTTCTTCCTGCCGTTTATAAGAAGCGCACGTACGTTTTCGACAATCCACACGTCCCCCTGAACACGCTCAAATCCGGGACCGAATACTGCGTGCAAGTGAGCGTCTTCAGCTTGGAGTACGCCAAGAGCAGCAACTACACATCACCCCTGTGCATCTACACGACAGGTAAAACCCACACTTCCCTTCTTTTGCTTTCTATATTTCTTTTTTTTTTTTTTTTTTTTTTTTTTTTCCACGGACTTTATAGAGTACGTGTGTCACTTCCCCACAGATCGCTCCTCGTGGTGGATAGCGATTCCCACTGTGTTGTCCGGCATTGTCCTTTTGGCGGCGTTCCTATACATAGGTCACACATTCCGAAGCAAATCTGCAGGATATACAACTCCTGAGACCTTCCTAGTAAGGATTCCCTGATGTACATTATAATATATACTAGCAAAAAAAAAAAAAATATATATATATATATATATATATATATATAAGATCATATCCTTAATATTATATCCTTACAGTGTCGGGAAAGTTAAGTTACATTGGAAATCTAATAAAGTACAGATTATTAATGACTCTATTCAAAATGACATTACGTTTTCACCACTTTTGTCCTCTAGGTGGCGCTTTAAGTTAAGTTAACATCCTAAGAAAAAAAAAAACATTTCAAACCCTCGAAAAAAAAAACAAAAAATCATAAAATCATGCTGTCCAACATTTTCATGAGTAAATTAACGACACATTTAATTCTCATTAAGTATATAACGAATTACCGTTTGTTACATTTATTTTGTAATTATATTACGTATATATATATATATATATATATATATATATATATATATATATATATATATATACATATTTTTTTGTGTGTGTATATATATATATATATATGCATGTGTGTGTGTGTATGTGTGTATCAATATATATTCATTGTTTTAGTGTCATGGTGTTTTCTCTCGCCAGGAATTTTCTCCTGCTCCTTCACTCCTTGAAGCCCAGGAAGAGTGTTGCACCGTAGTGCATGTGATCACACCGGATATTAAGCAAACGCACACACCAGTAGAGGAAGAGCAAGAACTGGAAGACAAACCCGAACCTCAGGTTCCTCAGGAGTCCATCTGCTGTTCTGATGATCCAGTGCAGGACTCAGGATTCAGCTTGGGACTAGAGAGCTGATCTGTTTTTAGGATTGTGGGGAAAAAAGTATTATAAAATGTAGCCGTGGATCGGAGACGGGAAAAGCGGAGGCCGGTCTTGAGGCCCAGGGACTCATCCTGGACAGCATCTTCCGGGTCTCTGGTCACCTCCCAGTGATGTTCATCCGCTCCTGAAGCGCTCGAACGTACCCGAAGATTTCATGGAACATGGAACGCACGCGATCAAAAACCGCAGCGTTGGTCTCGAAACATTTCCATTCCTCCTGGTGTAACGGCACCCGATCAACGCACAATACGGAAAGTCAAAAATGGAGGTTATTGGTTTGTTGATAAGCAAATATCAGTCTGTGAAGTGTTTTTTTAAAGCATTATTTATTTATTTATTTATTAAACTCGTTCGTTCTGCAGCGTGGAGTAAAAACGAAACGTTATTTAAGTGCCCATAAAGTTACGGGTCGCAAAATCCACTTAAGAAAAAGTATTTACCTTTTTTAACAGCGGGGGGCGGGCCGGGGGGGCGGGCCGGGGGCGGGGCTACTGTTTGTTTTTAATTGAAGGAACTTCTTTATAAAGTGAAATAACAAAGAAATTAAATTAAATTAAATTGAGGGGAGTATGGTGGTTTAGTGGTTAGCATGTTCGCCTCACACAGCCATGGCCATGTGTCTGTGGGGTTTGTGCATGTTTACATTTACATTTACGGTATTTGGCAGACGCCCTTATCCAGAGCGACTTACAACTGAGCTCAAGAGGGTTAAGGGCCTTGCTCAAGGGCCCACTAGTGGGTAGCAGCATGGTGGTTTGAACCTGCGATCTTCTGGTCCAGAGACCAACACTTTACCACTAAGCTACCACCTCCCGATGTTCTCCCCGTGCCTCAGGGGTTTTTTCTGCTGCGGGTTCTCCGGTTTCCTCCCCCGGTCCAAAAAACATGCACGGTAGGTTGATTGGCACCTTGGAAAATTGTCCCTAGTGTATGAATGTGAATGTGATGTGTGTGTGTGTGTGTGTGTGTGTGTGTGTGTGTGTGTGTGTGTGTGTGTGTGTGTGTGCTCTGCGATGGGTTGGCATTCCATCCAGGGTGTATCCTGCCTTAATGCCCATAGACGCCTGAGAAAGACACAGACTCCCCGTGACCCGAGGGAAGATCGGACAAAGCGATAGAAGATAAATGAATGAATAATGCACCAGTCCATGACTTTATCAGTCATGCATTTTTGCAATTCTTGGATGGATGGGTGGATATGTCGGCAGGTAGCCTGATGGATGGTTGGATGGATGGATCAATGCGTGGGTGGATATGTTGGCAGATAGCCTGATGGATGGATGAATGGATGGATGGATGGGTGGATATGTCTGCAGGTAGCCTGATGGATGGATGGATATGTCTGCAGGTAGCCTGATGGATGGTTGATGGATGGATGGATTGGTGGATATGTCGGCAGGTAGTCTGATGCATGATTGTTGGATGGATGGATGGATGGGGTGGATGGGTGGATGGATGGGTGGATATGTCGGCAGGTAGCCTAATGGATGGTTGGATAGATGGATGGATGGGTGGATGGATGGATGGATGGATGGATGGATGGATGGCTATGTGTACGTCTACCTGTACGTTGCCCTGGATAAGGGCGTCTGCTAAGTACCGCAAATGTAAATGTAAATATGTTGGCAGGTAGCCTGATGCATGGTTGGATGGTTGGATGGATGGATGGATGGATGGATGGATGGGTGGATATGTTGGCAGGTAGCCTGATGCATGGTTGGATGGTTGGATGGTTGGATAGATGGATAGATGGATGGGTGGATATGTTGGCAGATAGCCTAATGGATGGTTGGATGGTTGGATGGATGGATGGATGGATGGATGGATATGTTGGCAGGTAGCCTAATGGATGGTTGGATGGATGGATGGGTGGATGGATGGATGGATGGATGGATGGCTATGTGTACGTCTACCTGTACGTCGCCCTGGATAAGGGCGTCTGCTAAGTACCGCAAATGTAAATGTAAATATGTTGGCAGGTAGCCTGATGCATGGTTGGATGGTTGGATGGATGGATGGATGGATGGGTGGATATGTTGGCAGGTAGCCTAATGCATGGTTGGATGGTGGTTGGATGGTTGGATGGATGGATAGATGGATGGGTGGATATGTTGGCAGGTAGCCTAATGGATGGTTGGATGGTTGGATGGATGGATGGATGGATGGATGGATGATGGATGGATGGATGGATGGATGGGCTATGTGTACGTCTACCTGTACGTCGCCCTGGATAAGGGCGTCTGCTAAGTACCGCTCCCGCAAATGTAAATGTAAATATGTTGGCAGGTAGCCTGATGCATGGTTGGATGGTTGGATGGATGGATGGATGGATGGATGGATGGATATGTTGGCAGGTAGCCTAATGGATGGTTGGATGGTTGGATGGATGGGTGGATGGATGGATGGATGGATGGCTATGTGTACGTCTACCTGTACGTCGCCCTGGATAAGGGCGTCTGCTAAGTACCGTAAATGTAAATGTAAATATGTTGGCAGGTAGCCTAATGCATGGTTGGATGGTTGGATGGATGGATGGATGGATGGATGGGCATGTGGATGGTTGGCGGGGTGGATGGTTGGATGGTGGATGGATGGATGGGTTGGAATGGATGGGATGGATGGATGGATGGGTTGGATGGATGGGTGGATGGATGGATGGATATGGATGGCTATGTGTACGTCTACCTGTACGTCGCCCTGGATAAGGGCGTCTGCTAAGTACCGCAAATGTAAATGTAAATATGTTGGCAGGTAGCCTAATGCATGGTTGGATGGTTGGATGGATGGATCGGTGGATGGGTGGATATGGCGGTGGGATGGGTTGGGATGGGTGGATGTGTGGCAGGTAGCCTGATGCATGGATGGATGGATGGTTGGATGGTTGGATGGATGGATGGATGGGTGGATATGTCGGCAGGTAGCCTGATGGCATGGATGGATGGTTGGATGGTGGGAAGGAGGATGGGTGAATATGTCGGCAGGTAGCCTGATGCATTGTTGGATGATGTTGGATGGATGGATGGATGGATGGATGGGTGGGTGGATATGTCGGCAGGTAGCCTGATGCATGGATGGATGGTTGGATGGATGGGTGGATGGGTGGATATGTTGGCAGGTAGCCTGATGCATGGATGGATGGTTGGATGGATGGGTGGATGGGTGGATATGTTGGCAGGTAGCCTGATGCATGGATGGATGGTGTGGATGGATGGGTGGATGGGTGGATATGTGCCGATGCAGGATGGGTTGGATGGATGGATGGATGGATGGGTGGATATGTCAGCAGGTAGCCTGATGCATGGATGGATGGATGGATGGATATCCTCAACTGACTGAGCACTTTTTTTTGACAAATCATGGATAATCGAATTATTGTTTAATAAGTTACTATTAAACACATTTTTTTTAAAGTTTTAAATTCTCTAAATCAGGGGTTCAGATTTTGGTGATGTGAAACTATGTCGGGGACATTCAGTCTGACATTCCTTCAACATTAAAATTAAATGCATTATTAAATTAACAAATTACCGATTTTTTTATTGCAAATGGCAGACTTTTCATTTCTTCACTCATAACACAAATAAATCTAAACAAGTATTTACTAAAATGACTTTTCCTTTCCTATTTTAAGGCCATATACAACTTAAGAAAACATTCAGGAAGGATTAAACATATCTAGGTTGATTTGAAACATTATATATTATTCGCCATTAAATGGCAAATGTAAACCTCTAAATCCAAACCCTGTCAACAGGAAAACAAACAGATAAAAACGATAAAATGTTATTTTATTTTCATGAATACAGTGGAATTTTATATCTTTGCCTCCTTCTTCTCTGAGCTTTACGCGAGAGTGCAGCTACAGGTCATCTGGTAAAATTTATATTTTTATATTTATTTTTTTTCGTATTCCTGTATTTTATACTGTTGGTCAACTGTGCTGCTGGCGGGTCGCATATTATTGATTTCATGACCGAGACTGCAGGCCCCCCAGAGCCGGACTTTGGACATGCCTGATCTAAATCAACATGTGCATGGACAAATACAGATGCTTGATGCAAATGTATGTTTATTGTTAGTGACACCAAACTCAGCATAAAGAATGAAGACAAATATGCTGGTAAAATATTTTGAAGTAATGCTGGTCTTTTAAATCATCATTGAAAAGGATTTTGGTGGAGTTATTTATTAGATCTAACTAAACAAGAAATATGTTATTTAATTTCATGTTAATAAAAAAAATATATGTGCTCCTATATATATACATATATATATATAGATATATATATATATATATAATATATATATATATATATATATGGATGGATGGATGGCTATGTGTATATATATATATATATCTATATATATATATATATATTATAATTATATATATATATATATATATATATATATATATATATATATATATATATATATATATATATATAGGGGCACGGTGGCTTAGTGGTTATCACGTTCGCCTCACACCGCCAGGGTCCGGGTTCGATTCCCGTCTCGGCCACGTGTGTGTGGAGTTTGTGCATGTTCTCCCCGTGCCTCAGGGGGTTTTTTCTCCGGGTTCTCCGGTTTCCTCCTGGTCCAAAAACATGCACGGTAGGTTGATTGGCACCTTGGAAAATTGTCCCTAGTGTATGAATGTGTGTGTGAGAGTGTATATATATATATATATATATATATATATATATATTATATACTTTGCACAAAAAAAAAGAGAGAAACATGCCTTGCTGTGCTTGACAAAACAATAAGGCACTATAACAATCTAATTAGCCTAAGGCGAGGGTAATTAGATTGTAATAGTGCCTTATTATCTTGTCACGTGATAAACCGTCTATCACATGATGTTTTGGTTGGATGAGAATGGAAAGTCAACGCTACAGAAGGACAGGTTGTTTACGTGTAGTGTGCTGCCACCTACTGACAGCATGGCATATTGCAAGTAAGATCTTGTATTTATGATTCATTATTTGAAACAGAAAATGTATTTATTTTATTTCTTTATTTATGCAAACGTTTGCCCGAGTCTCCCTGGAAACTCTGACGCACCAGGGGAGAAATACCAAACCTGTAAATCAATGATATATGCATTTAAATAAGAAAACGAGGGAATAAAAAGTCAGTAAATCGGTGCACTTTTCCCATAAACGGAAGGGAAACTTCACTGTGGTTTATTAAACGATCCCGGTCACATTCGGGCGTCGGCGGAATCTGGCTGCGGGTGAGACGGCGCACCGGTGTACGCCCGGCTTTGGATGCGCGCCACCATGCGGCGGCCGTAGAAATCCCGGTATTCCTCGGGCAGCTCGTCCAGAGCACCGAGAGCCCGCTCCAGTGTCTGCAAGGCCCGCGCTGCCGCCACCGGGTCCTTGTTCCCGTACGGGTCCTTCTTGTCGTAGCTGTCGGCGGGCAGGTGGCGCCAGAACACGTTCACTCCGACGCCGAACTGGAGAGCCAACGTGTTGTGAAACCAAAGAGCTGCGTATTAAACAGGGAAAAAATAAATATCGGTTTAAATATTGTAATTATAAACTACCTGGATCCAAAAAATATATATATTATGTTGATAATTCTATAATAATCACTAATAAAGTTGATGCAATAAGGAGCTTTTTGGTTGTTGACGTCAGAAGACACATCCAGTGGGAAAATGTGTTTCTCAAGGGCCAAATTATCGGCCTGTATTAAGCAAAAGTAAATAAATAAATAAACAAATAACAACTGACGAATCTCCCAAAAACATTGAGGAAAATAAACTTTTTTTTTCCTAACAAATACTACCAATCGAATAAAGATGCCACGAAGATTGGACTCATTCATTCATTCATCTTCTACCGCTTTATCCGATCTTCCCTCGGGTCACGGGGAGTCTGTGTCTATCTCAGGCGTCTATGGGCATTAAGGCAGGATACAACCCATCACAGGACACACACACACACACATTCATACACTAGGGACAATTTTCCAAGGTGTCAATCAACCTACCGTGCATGTTTCTGGACCAGGGAGGAAACCGGAGAACCCGGAGAAAAACCCCCTGAGGCATGGGGAGAACATGCAAACTCCACACACACATATGGACGAAACCGGGACCCTGGTGGTGTGAGGCGAACATGCTAACCACTAAAACACCATGCCCCCGTGCCCGAAGATTGTAGTGAAATACATAAATCAGTCCAGATTTACCCTTTTCCATAATGATGAGCAAATCAGGGTAAGAGAGTAAAGAGAGAGCACAGAGAGTGTATAACTGCACAAGCAGGTGGGGGTAGATTTACGATCTGGGGTTGCGTATGAAATGACGAGTCTGACTCGAAAGCAAAACCGAAAATTTAGCGTGAACTTGGACGAAACTGGCGAAAACAACCAACATGGCTTATTATAAATGCTTTTTTTTTTTTTAAATGTGTATTAATATTGGACTTTTTTTAAATTTTGCGAAATTGTGTTAATCGGAACTGGAAAACCACTTTTAATGTGTTATTGAAAGTATCACACAAACACAAATAAAAAAAATCTTTGGAACAAATGTAAATAATATATTATTCTCCATCTAATTTCTAATGATAACATTTTCCGAGGGGGCATGTTCGCTTCGCACCGCCAGGGTCCGGGTTCGATTCCCGTCTCGGCCATGTGTGTGTGTGGAGTTTGTGCATGTTCTTCCCATGCCTCAGGGGGTTTTTCTCTGGGTTCTCCGGTTTCCTCTCCCGGTCACAAAACCATGCACGGTAGGTTGATTGGCACCTTGGAAAAATTGTCCCTAGTGTATGAATGTGTGTGTGTGTGATTCCATCCAGGGTGTATCCTGACTAAAAGCCCATAGACGCCTGAGATAGACACAGACTCCCCGTGACCCAAGGGAAGATCGGATATAGCGGTAGAAGATGAATGAATGAATGAATGAACATTTCCGAGTTGGGTCGTCCCCCAGGCAGGGTGTATAAAAATATACCTCCTATTCGCTACAGCTCCTCTTACCGGGGATGAACAGCAAGTCGCCGGGTTCTAAAACGCACTCGTATCGGCGCGCGTTGACAAAATCGGGATATCGCTCCAAATCCGGAGAGTCCACGTCCAAAACGTCCGACTTATCGCCTGTGAGATGAGGAGAGAGCGGAGTAGCACGAGGTGGCGTGAGTGAGAATCTGACAGAAGGGGTTCACCGGGATGGCTCACCTGACAGGTACAGGTGCAGGGCGTCCCGCGGGCTGTAAAGAACCACACGTTTTCTCCCGGTCACCTGGGCCAGGACATTGTCCATTACCTAGTTCGAAAGAAAGAGGACTTGGATCAACCAGGCATGAGCTTCAATTTATTCCGACACCGTATCCAAACAATCATGGCGTTTAATAGGAATTTTAATTAGCTCCTTCCGACGTCGACACACTCGTCCACCAAACAGAGGTCGTGTTGCCAGTAACCTCATCTACCCTGTCTTGCGATCTCAATCCCGCACAGTGGTAGGTGGACTCTGGAACTGCCAGTCTGCGGTAAGGAAAGCTGATTTCATTACTGGTCTATCTTCCCATCATGCCTTTGATTTCTTTGCACTCACAGAGACCTGGATTTCCCCTCAGAATACGGTCACTCCGGCTGCTCTCTCCTCTGCCTTTGCCTTCTCTCATTCTCCCAGAGCAACAGGTCGAGGTGGTGGTACAGGCATACTGTTATCCCGGAGATGGTGTTTCACACCTCTCCTTTTGTCTAATCCAACCATCTCCTCTTTTGAATTTCATGCCGTCTCAGTTACTTCTCCAGTCAAACTGCTGATCATCGTTGTGAACCGTCCACCTGGTCGTCTTGGAGACTTCCTTGAAGAAATGGACACACTTCTCAGCACTTTTCCACCTGACAACACTCCTCTGGTTGTACTCGGTGACTTCAATCTAACCTATGACAAACTCCACTCCTCTTGTCTTCTGTCTCTTTTTCTTTAACTCTTTTTCTTTGACACTTAATAACAGCCCTCCCACCCACAGGGGAGGAAATGTCTTCTGGACCTGGTCTTCACTCGCCCTTCCAGAGCTACAGACTTGACTGCTGACTACCGCTACCCCACTCCACACTTCTGACCATTACTTAGTCTCATTCGCAATCACTCTTCCTCTTCCCACCACACATGGAAACACCTCACAACATCTCTCTCTTTTCTCTCTTACCCTTACCCGACAGAATATTCACTCAATCTCTCCATCCTCTGTATCTTCTTGTACTCTTTCATCTCTTCCTGACCACGACTCATTCTCTTCTCTCTCTCTCTCTAGACTCTGCTACTGACTCTCTCCTCTACTCTCTTTCCTCCTCTATTTTCCTCATCGACCTGCTATGTCCCCTGACTGGCTAAACCCAAGAAACCTTCTTGTCCCTTCTCCCTGGCTGTCAGGAGTGTTGCGCAGCAATCGACGTGAGCTCAGGTCAGCGGAAAAGAGGTGGAAAAAATCACAACGTAACACAGACCTGACATCCTACCGACCTAACATCCTACCGTGCTCTCCTAACAAAATTCTCTTCTGACGTGACCTCTGCCAAGACTGCCTTCTACAAAGGATAAGTTCGAGGCCTCTATCCATAATCCTCATAAACTTCATAAAATATTTTCTTCACTACTCACCCCCTTCTACCCTACCCCACCAGCTTCTTCCTCCCTGACAGCAGAAGACTTCGCCTCCTTCTATGAAAAGAAGATTGAGGAAATCTGCTTGACCTTCACTCCCCCCCCAGACGCCACTGTCACCCGCCACTGAGGAATGCCATACCATCTTAGCAGACTTCTCAATCGTCACTCACTGATGATGAGAATGAGTTGATGAAAACCATCCAGTCTTGCAACCCCACCACCCCACCACCTGTCCACTAGATCCCAATACCTTCATCCATGCTCCAGACCATCTCACATGATCTCCTGCCCTTCATCTCCACAATAATCAACGGGTCCCTAACTTCTGGATGTGTACCGGCTTCCTTCAAGCAAGCAAGGGTCACTCCCATCTTAAAGAAACCTGCTCTGGACCCATCAGATATCAACAACTACAGACCGGTATCTCTTCTCTCCTTTCCTCTCTAAAACTCTAGAACGTACTGTCTTTAACCAACTGTCTGTCTACTATCTCTCTCAGAACAACCTTCTAGATCCCAACCAATCTCTGGCTTCAAAGCAGGACATTCCACAGAGACTGCTCTCCTGGCAGTCAGGGAAAAGCTTCATGCTGCCAGATCCGACAGATTGTCCTCCGTCCTCATCATCTGCTCGATCTCTCAGCAGCTTTTGATACAGTGAACCACAAGACCCTGTTAGCTACCCCCTCAGGAGTCTCGGTATCTCTGGAGCTGCATGGAATTGGTTTTCCTCATACCTGGAAGGTCGATCATTTCAGGTATCATGGAGAGGATCGACACATCTGCTCCACGCAGACTCACCACTGGTGTACCACAAGGCTCAGTACTTGGTCCTCTTCTCTTCTCTCTCACTCTATACTCTTTCTCTCTCGGTAAAGTCATCTCCTCTCATGGATTTGACTACCACTACCACTGCTATGCTGATGACACTCAAATTAATCTTCTCCTTCCCTCCATCAGATAAAACAGCGTCTCTGCTAGAATATCAGCCTGTCTATCTGACATCGCTTCGTGGATGAGCGTTCATCAGCTGAAACTCAACCCCCGAAGAAAACAAACGGAAATGCTGGTGATCCCATGTGATTCATCTCCTGGTCAGGATCTCAGCATAACTCTCCATAACTCCCTACTACTTCTCCCTCCTTTCTCCTCCACCACCACTGCACTCACTGCTCGTAATCTCGGGGTAACTATAGACAATCAATCAATCTCTTTCTTTTATCTTTCTCTTCCCATATTTCTAACGTTACTCTCTCGCTCTTGTCGTTACCACCTTCTCTACAACATCAGAAGGATTCGACCGTTTTTTTATATCCACACACAGGCTGCTCAGGTCCTGGTTCAGTCTCTCGTCATCTCGAGACTGGACTACTGTAACTCTCTGCTGGCAGGTCTACCTCAGAACGCTATTCGTCCACTGCAAATGATTCAAAATGCAGCTGCGCGACTCGTGTTCAACCTGCCTAAATTCTCTCGCACCACCCCACTGCTGCGCTCGCTCCACTGGCTTCCTGTAGCTGCACGCATCAGATTCAAAACACTGACGCTCGCCTACAAAGCCAAAAATGGATCTGCACCATCTTACCTCCGCAACCTCATCACCTCCCGTACTGCACCTCGCTGCCTGAGAGCGTCCAGCACTGCTCGCCTGGTTCCACCGTCTCTCAGGGTAAAAGGTAAGACCAGCTCAAGGCTCTTCTCTGTTCTGGCACCGATGTGGTGGAACGAACTTCCACTGGAGGTTCCGAACAACGGAGACACTGTCTACATTCAAACGCCTCGACTGAAGACCTACCTCTTCCAACAACACCTATCCTAACATTCCTTTTATTCTCTTTTTCTCTTTTACCTCCAGAAATCTCCATAATGTCCATAAAAAAAAAAAAAAAAAAGGCAAAAAAAAGGCAACTGTCTATTCTTGTGTACTTGAGTTTGTATTAACCTTTCTTGAATAAATCTTATCCTTAGATCGAGACTTAAAGCACTTTCTGTACGTCGCCCTGGATAAGGGCGTCTGCTAAATACCGCAAATGTAAATGTAAATGAATGGAACGAAGGAAACGTCTAGAAATGACGATGTGGTAAATCATTATAAAGATGGATATGGTCATTGCTTTCCTGCCACGCGATTGGCTGGTCGGATAAAGGTGCGAATTAGAACTTCACAGTACCGGTCTGGGA
>JACRUU010000018.1:22096962-22104462 GCA_030449085.1 Kryptopterus vitreolus | reverse complement strand
CATTCATTCATCTTCTACCTCTTTATCCGATCTTCCCTCGGGTCACGGGGAGTCTGTGTCTATCTCAGGCGTCTATGGGCTTTAAGGCAGGATACACCCTGGATGGAATGCCAACCCATCACAGGACACACACACACTCACATTAACACACACATTCATACACTAGGGACAATTTTCCAAGGTGCCAATCAACCTACCGTGCATGTTTTTGGGCCGGGGGAGGAAACCCGGAGAAAAACCCCCTGAGGCACGGGGAGAACATGCACAAACTCCACACTCACATGGCCGAGACGGGAATCAAACCCGGACCCTGGCGGTGTGAGGCGAACGTGCTAACCACTAAACCACCGTGCCCATTTACTAATAAATAAACAAATAAATAAAGGGGGGGGCACACAAGACAAAACAAATACTACACAGACTAATTGTGTAAACAAAAAAAGGGACATTGTGTGTGTGTGTGTGTGTGTGTGTGTGTGTGTGTGTGTGTGTGTGTCCGGTGTTGAGGGGTCTGATGGCTTGTGGAAAGAAGCTGTTACATATTCTGGTTGTGAAGGCCTGAACGCTTCTGTACCTCTTTCCAGACGGCAGGAGAGTGAAGAGTGTGTGTGTGAGGAGTGTGTGTGTGTGAGGAGTGTGTGTGTGTGTGTGTGTGTGTGTGTGTGTGTGTGTGTGTGTGTGTGTGTGTGTGATCAGCCACAACGCTGGTGGCTTTGTGAGCAAACTCCAGGCAGGAACATGCTGCCCAGTCACTGCACCTACATCCTACTGAACTGCTCTGGGATGAACAGGATGGTTTGGAAGTATGACACCGCCATCTAGTGGCAGGATATATAGGAGGCACGATAAAAGTATATCTAGTCTCGGAAAAAAAAACCCTCAAAAGACTTCCACACTTTGAACAGCCACTCTCTTCATGCATTTACCTGTATATGAAGTTCTTATGCAGAAAGTCCATCTGAGGAACGGCCGAGACGTGAACTTTCACCTCGCGATCGCCTCCTTTTGCAGCCAGGTAATCCACTGTCCATTTCTCCAAACATGGCCCTAAAGACACTCCTTTGAGCACTACGGGTTTTCTCTGCAGAAAGAAAAAGCATAGCAGACCAGTTTATTGTGTGTATATTGTATATATATATATAATGTTCATAATGCAGGAGAAGACACTTCATGGGGTTTCGTCTGGGGTTCACTGGTTTCCTCCCATACAAGGAAGGACGAGGAGTGGCTAAGCTCTAACCAGTGTGCATCCTTCATAGACGATTTGTTCATTTGAAATGATTCTTCAGTGTGACTCAGAAGAACGATTCATCGCAAACGAGTGATTCGCGCACGCCAGAAGATTTAGAGTCATTTGGTCCGAGTCGGTTGTTCACTCGCCACATGACTCCCATAGACTCTATGAAGGTGATTAAGGAATGAATCGAACTAAATGACTCTAAAAAAAAAAAGATTCATTCGTTTGAACGAGTCACTAAAATGCTAGTTTTGTGTGATGTGGGAACTCCATCATGGAGGAATCAATAATCCAGGGATGGAGGGATGAAGAACGTCACAAACTTCTATAGGAGGACAACATGGTTAATAAAATGGTGATGGATCCATGATAAACATGTGTGCATTCATTCATTTTATTTATTTATTTGTTTGTTTATTTATTTATTTATTACCAGAGGGTAGATCTCCTGGATGAAACGCTCCTTATCCACATCGGTGAGCACGGACACCTCCACTCTTTCCTGTCTTTCCATCCAGAAACCTTCTTACACCTTCTCCAAGCTCCCTTGTGCGTCTCATACTGGCTCAATCCCAAATGGACACGTAGGGGACTGTGTAGGGTGCGACAGTCCCCTTGTTTTCCACCCTTCCTAGTGCACATACACGGAAAATACAAAGCGGTTTGTAATCGACGTGCATTTCTTAAAACCTTCCGCGGAAACAGACACGTGTTATGTGATGGATTATACGTTGGACACTTTATAAATAAATATATATAGGAAATAGTATACAAATATAACGGTGTTTGTTTAATCTAGGAAAGCGTTTTTAAAAATAAATAAATAAATAAATAGACCCTAGGAACGTACATTTTCGGGTTTGCGATCGAGGACGGGTTATTCTAGGATGGGAGCAGGATCATGGCGCTGCCCTTAATCCGCTGGAGCTGTAGGAGGCCTGTTGTGGGTCTGAGCGCGTATGTGAGGTGTAACAAACTCCCCGAGGTGGGAAATCAGTCCGTTAGGAAGAAACAGGCCTCGTTATCATGTGTGGTATCCGCGGTCCGGTTCTGTAGCTCGGACGGGGAAGGACGCAGAGAGACGCGGAAGGTTGTGGTGCTCGGCATCCCAAACCCGTTCATCTGGTTCCGGACCAAATTCTCCTTCTTCCTCATCCGGGCTTACTTCGATAAGGACTTCAGCATCGAGGAGTTCACTGACGGAGCCAAACAGGTGAGGAGAGCGTCAGGTTCTGTTCTCCGTCCTAAAGAAGAGCATCAGCATCAGTGCAATGATGTATATATGTGTTGCAAGTAAGTAGATCGAGATGGAGAGAGAGAGAAAAAGAGAGAGGGAGAGAGAGAGAGATGTATAGATGGAGAGATATCGATAGATGGATAGAGAGAGAGAGATGGAGAGATCTCGATAGATAGATAGAGAGAGAGAGATGGAGAGATATCGATAGATGGATAAAGAGAGAGAGAGAGACATCAATAGATGACTAGAGAGAGAAAGAGAGAGATGGAGAGATATTGATAGATGGATAAAGAGAGAGAGACATGGATGGACAGAGCAAGATATTGATAGATGGAGAGAGAGAGAGATGCGCGATTGCGCTAGATCTGAGATAGATAGATAGATAGATGTGTGTGTGTTGTGTGTGTGTCGTGTGTGAGCGTGCTCGCTGGCGCGCTTATTGCTGCGCCAGTGTCGTCGCTCGCTCTGGCTATCTCTGTGTGTGGTGTGTGTGGTGATCTGTGAGAGCTGAGTCGCGCGAGCGGCGCGCGCTCGCTAGATGGAGCGTCGAGCGCTGCGCGCCGATCGCTATGATATCGCTTCCTATCTCTCTATCTCTCTATAGAGCGCGCGCGAGAGGAGAGATAGCTCTATATATCTCCTCTCGCGCGGCGCGCGCGCGCGTCGCGAGCGAGATCTCTCATCTTCTATCCTCGAGCGGAGGAGAGAGCGCGCTAGCTATATATCGAAGATGGCTATCTCTCTCTCTCTCTCTCTGCGCGCGCGCGCGCGCGCTCCGCTCGCTCGCTGGCTCTCTCTCTCGCCCGCGCGAATATATATATATAGAGCGAGAGCAGATCGAGATGCTCTAGCTGGTATATATCTCTCTCTATAGATAGAGAGAGAGAGAGGAGAGCGCGATCGATAGAGGATCTATATATATATATCTATTCTAGAGAGAGAGAGAGACGAGAGATGACGAGAGAGAGATCGATAGATGAGAGATATATAGAGATCGAGATATAAGGATGAGTAGAGATGGAGAGGGAGAGAGAGAGAGGATAGATAGAGATATTATATATATAGAGAGGAGATGAGAGAGAGAGAGAGAGATCGATAGATGGATATATATATATAGATATAGATATAGAGATATAGCGCCCGAGAGAGACGAGAGAGAGAGAGAGAGATCGATAGATGATGATATATATATATATATATTATAGATAGAGAGAGAGAGAGAGAGAGAGGAGATCGAGAGAGATGGATATATCTATATATATATATATATAGAGAGAGGAGAGAGAGAGAGAGAGAGATCGATAGATGGATATATATATATATAGAGAGAGAGATAGAGAGATCGATAGATGGATCGATATATATATATATATATTATAGAGAGAGAGAGAGAGAGAGAGATCGATCGATGGATATATATATATATATATAATATATAGAGAGAGAGAGAGAGAGATCGATAGAGGATATATATATATATTATATATATAGAGAGAGAGGAGAGGAGAGAGAGAGTGAGAGAGAGGAGTAAGAGCGATAGAGGGATATATATTATATAGAGAGATATATATAGAGGGGAGAAGAGATGAGAGAGAGAGAGATATTGAGTCCCGACAGAGAGAGCGAGAGAGAGAGCAGATAGCGATGAGATACAGAGAGGAGAGATGAGAGAGGACGAGAGAGAGAGCTCCTAGAGATTCTTGAGATCGATAGAGGCTGATACTAGATAGATAGAGGACCTATTTATATATTATATCTATATATAGAGAGAGAGAGAGATAGAAGATCGAATCGCTTTGATCTTTCTCTGGATATATATATAGATATATATATATATATATATATATATAGAGAGAGAGAGAGAGAGAGATCTCGAGAGATATAGAGGAGGAGAGAGAGAGAGAGAGAGAGGATCGATAGATGGATATATATATATATATATATATATATATATATATATATATATAGAGAGAGAGAGAGAGAGAGAGAGAGAGAGGAGAGAGAGAGAGAGAGAGAGAGATTAGAGAGAGATCGATAGATGGATATAGAGAGATAGAGAGAGAGAGATGATAGATGGATATATATATATATATAGAGAGAGAGAGAGAGAGAGAGAGAGAGAGACAGAGAGAGAGAGAGAGAGAGAGAGAGAGAGAGAGAGAGAGAGAGAGAGAGAGATCGATAGATGGATATATATATATATAGAGAGAGAGAGAGAGAGAGAGAGAGAGAGAGAGAGAGAGAGTTTGCATTCTGTGTATATATATTGCATTCTGTCACCCTGCGTGTAGTATCTGTGTAGACTGCCTATGTAAATTGTCCCTGCACTGCTTGGCTCAAGCTCATAAGAATTTCACTCACCCTTGTGGTGATGTGACAATAAAGTGACTTGACTTGATTTACATGCACACAGACACATCCACATAGACACCAGTATAAAGTCCCAGGCCGGCTGTGTTGAAGGAGAAGACAATCTAAGAAGCTGGAGTCTTCATGCTTGATGGTTTTATAAAGAAGGACATACTATAATCCTACAGTAGACTGGACTTCCACAGACTTCAGCAGAGCTCACAGGGGTGAAGTTTCATCGAGGTCAGACGTCAAACGGACCTCTAAGTACTTCATAAGCGACTTGCAGACGTCAAAAGACCAGTGCATAACACAAAAAAAACGTCATAAGACCTCTGTGGACGTCTAGCGACTTTACAAAGCCCTTATAAGACGTCTACGGACATCACAAGACCTCATGAACTATAGAAGGCCTGATGGACTCGGATGTAATACAATAGCAGTACCTCATTCTCATTTATAAGCAATAGACAAAGGCAAAACAAAGGAAATGGTCTCGGTGGCAGTGACCTCCCAAATAATCATCTGTTATCATCTTATAAATGTACATTTTCGACTTTTTTCCCTTTATTTCAGGCTTTTGCACACGTATCTCGGCTGATCTCTCACTGCCAGTTTGAAGAGCTCGAAGGTCTCGTCGCTAAAGATGTAAGTACGCCCGAAAACCTGGGGTTGCTTTAGTCCCACTCTTTATACTCATATTTTGCATATATAAAATATAAAATGCATATTTTACAATTATTCTATAATATTATTCTATATTATATACAGTTATATTTATTTATTTATTTATTTATAGAACAATGACAGGGGTATAAAAAATTTAATATGAAAAAAAAACACAAACATCTGTATTACAAATGCTATTTGATTTTTTTTTTAATTGTGCACATTTGTTCAGCTACACAGATTAATAAAGAAATGATCATAAAAATGTATTTCTTTAATGTGCTTTGTTTTATTTCATTTTTATATATTTCATTTGTAAAATGTATGAAAATGATAAAATATTATATTTTATATTGCTTAACCAAGCAGGCAATTTATGTAACATTTTAAAAGATGTAACCATGAAATCGCTGTTTTTTTATTAGTGCAATTTATTATTATTATTGTTGTTGTTGTTGTTGTTATTAGTGAACAGCTTACATTTTTAAAACAATTTGATCTAAAATGCCTCTATGGGTAAATCACATACAATGATATGATATTTTTGTATATATTTGCAGAATTGTCAGGAATTTATTTTCCTTGTAAGAGAAGTAAACCAGATCATGTGATTTGGTGAATTTTACATTTCATTTATAAAAATGTATGAAAATGATCAAATATAATTTTTTTATATTACTTAACCAAGCAGGCAATATATGTACAACATTTTTCATGTAAACATGAAATTGTTGGTTTTTATTACTGCATTTTTATTATTATGCACTAATTATTATGATTAGGAGTTTATTATTATTATTATTTGTTATAATTTTTTTTATTATGCACTAATTATTATTATTATTAGGAGTTTATTATTATTATTATTATTATAATTTGTTATAATTTTTTTTATTATGCACTAATTATTATTATTAGGATTTTATTATTATTATTATTATTATTATTATTAATAATAATAATAATAATAATAATAATAATAATAATAATAATAATATCATTTATTATTTGTTTTTTATTATGCACTAATTATTATCATTAGGAGTTTATTATTATTATCATTTGTTATTATTTTTTTTATTATGCACTAATTATTATTATTAGGATTTTATTATTATTATTATTATTATCATTTGTTATTATTATTATTTTTATTATTATTATTATTGCACTTTGTTATTATTTTTTATTATTATTATTATTAGGATTTTATTATTATTATTATTATAATTTGTTATTAGTTTTTATTATGCACTAATTATTATTATTATTAGGAGTTTATAATTATTATTATTATTATTATTATTTGTGAACAGTTTACATTATTAAAACAATTTGATTTAAAATGCCTCTTTGGATAAATAACATACAATGATATGATATTTTTGTATATATTTGCAAAATTGTCAGGAATTAATTTTTTTCCCTTTTAAGAGAAATTCTGGAAGTAAACCGGATCGTGTGATTGGTCACATTCCATCTGTAGGTTTTATCCAAAATAATCCTGCAAGATTTCATTTCCCAGTTCTAGGTTAACCTGCAATTCTGTATATTCCCAGTTAATTCCCAAGGAAAGTTTCCAGCCGGAATCTTGCTCCCTATTGGCAGATAGATTAACATTTGATCGGCGGATCTTTCCCCCAGGTGATCGGGAAACTGCAGGAGAAATGCGCCGACCTTCCCTCGAGCCACAAGCGAGCGCTCACGGCCGATCCGGACGACATCATGTACACGACGCCGGCGGACGTCGGGTTTTGCTACGAGAACGACGGTAAGGCCGAGCCGTCGTTAGATCCGCCGGCGTCGGAAACCCTTTCTCCAAAACCCGGGTTGCCAGACGCGCTCGGAATCCACCGTTGTCCATCATCTTGATTAGCGAAAACGAACTTCAGCCGGTTTTCCGTCTCGTTGACAGGGAGAAAGTTCGTCAGCATCCTGATGCGCTTCTGGTATTTAACCAGTGCCCGGCTGCCCGAGGACGCCATGGAGGGAGCGCGCATTTTCCAGG
>JACRUU010000018.1:22067983-22086462 GCA_030449085.1 Kryptopterus vitreolus | reverse complement strand
CTCTCTCTCCTCTCTCTCTCTCTCCTCTCTCACTCTCTCTCTTCTCTCTCTCTCTCTCTCTCTCTCTCTCTCTCTCTCTCTATCTCTCTCTCTCTCTCTCTCTCTCTCTCTCTCTCTCTATATAGGCAGTCTGGAAGCCTGGAGTGAAGTGAACACACACTGCGTGTCTTCTACAGCGCTCCAAAGGTAATTCATACACGCGCTACTCTATTACATTGTTATTACTCCTCTATAAAGGTTCATCCCCCCCCCCCCCCCCCCCCCTTCCTCTCTGGGCCCCTACAGGACGCTCGGGTTCAGTACTTCCTGTTTGCGCTTTCTGGCCGGAGGAAAGCCTACACTCATTTCTACTGCCGCAACAGCAAACTGGTGAGCACGCAGTCCCCGTTCGCGAATGACAGCCTATAATTACCCGGGAGGGTTCGGGCGGGGCGGGGAGGGGGGTGGGGGTTGTTGGGGGGGGGGGTGTGTAGCTACCTGATATTCTTTCAATCAAGGAAACTAAATCAATTGTAATAATTAAAATAGCGTTAACAAATGAATAATAAATGTTCTGTCCGACAGGAAATGTCCAGCTGGATCTTTGGCTGCACGCTGATGAACGGCTCCATGTGGTGAGCGAACGAATTTCCAGCGCTTTTAGCAGCGCACGTTGCGTCCATCACAGCGATTTAATCCCTTATTAAGTCTCATCACTAATTAGTGAGTCAAAATGGCAAGGACAAAACTCCCTGAGATTTACTCGAGGAGGAAACCTTAAGAGGAACCGGACGGAGGAACCCATCCACATCTGGGTATCCATGTAGATCCGTCCTAAGCTGAAGAGAGCGCCATCTAGAGGTAGAAACGAAGAACGGGACAGGATTGATGGTCAATTGTACCTCAAGAGCACGTTTAACGAGGCAGACGGAGGCGCAGACGGAGAGGACATTGTCCCACACACTAAATAATAATGTCATATATATATATATATATATATATATATATATATATATATATATATATATATATATATATATATATATATATATATATATATAACTCTGCCATTAATAGATTTCAACCATTTAATCGTGATTAATCACACGTTTTCGATACTCCAACTGTAATTGTAACATACGTTATAATTATAATCAATCTCCTTTTAATAAAACTGCAGGAAATCACTCGATTATTTATCAGTAAATAATTAACACACTTTTTTTTTTTCCCACCCACCCCCATCATCATCATCATCAACATTATCATCATCAGTGCTGAAGCGGTGGATTTGTCCTTAAGTACAGAACTGCTTCCAGCTTATAAGGTACGTGTATTTTTTTATTTATTATTTTTTTCATTGTTTAAATGTGCTTTGGAAACACCTGACCATTTTTTTTTTCTTTCTGGATCTGTATGTTGTAAATTACTCAATATATAAAATATCTAAATATATCTAAATATATATATATATATATATATATATATATATATGTATATATATATATATATATATATATATATATATATATATATATATATATATATATATAACACATTATATATATAATGTGTGTGTGTGTGTGTGTGTGTTTGTGTGTGTGTGTGTGTGTGTATGTGTGTATGTATGTATGTATGTATGTATGTATGTATGATGTATGTATGTATGTATGTATGTATTATGTATGTATATATATGGTATCTATATATATATATATATATATATATATATATATATATATATGGGCATTAAGGCAGGATATACCCTGGATGGAATGCCAACCCATCGCAGGACACACACACACACACATATTCATACACTAGGGATAATTTTCCAAGGTGCCAATCAACCTACCGTGCATGTTTTTGGACCGGGGGAGGAAACCGGAGAACCCAGAGAAAAAACCCCTGAGGCACGGGGAGAACATGCACAAACTCCACACACACATGGCCGAGACGGGAATCGAACCGGGACCCTGGAGGTGTGAGGCGAACATGCTAACCACTAAACCACCGTGCCACCTACATGTTTATTAATGTCCACCAAAAAAAAGCAGGTTCATACAGATTCTGAACCCCTTTTCCCCGGTGCATTAATGAATCTCTTACGGAAATAATTAGGATTTACACCTGATTATAGCACCTGTAGGGTATTAGTAAGTGTAATTCTATTGACGTTCTTTCCTCTTCTTGCCATATGGGTTATTTTGTTCATGCTTTTTTTCTTGTTTTTTTCTTTTTCCTGTAGGTCATAAGTATTAAACTGAGTGAGCTGTCGGCGATCTCTCACCTGGTCATCGACGCCTCAAACCAAAATGCGCGACAGGTACGTGTGTACGGGTGAAAAAGCAGCTGTGAAATTACACTGGATGTTTTGACCAATAATGACGAAACAGCAATATGAAAATATTTATTTGGGGGGAAAAAAGACGATCATTTCATCATTTTTAAATATTTGGTAATGTTTAACATTGTCCCGATAATCCTGTGCATTTCTGTACAGGGTTCGCATTTGTCATGGAATTTCCGGAATATTATAGTCAATTCCAGACATCGACAGTCACGGAGTTTCTTTTTGATTAGTTACTTTAGTTTAGTTTAGTTAGCGAGAATTTTTTTTTCTGTTTATTTATTTATTTATCGCTCGTAAGCACTTAAGTCACATCCTGTCTGCCAGGAAAATCCGCAAAAAAAAATAGATAATAGAAAATCGCAATTTACGTTATTGTCCCTTTTTTCCTTTCTTTTTTCTTTTTCTTTTCCGTCTGTTCAACGGCCTGTTCTTCCATTCCTTATAGGTCATGGAAAATCATCTTTTCAGTCAGGGAATTTGGAATTTCGGAATTTCCCTGTGTATTGTTCTGTATAATTGTTCTTTATTAATGAATATTTATTTATTTATTTATTTATTGAACTATATATTATATATTATATATATATATATATATATATATATATATATATATATATATATATATATATATATATATTATTTATTTATTTATTTATTTTTTGCCAGTTTATACTGGAGTGCGAATGGCAAAGAGACGAAACCCTGACAGTCCCACTTCCCGTCCCTCACGTTCTCTCTTTTGGTGAGCTCACTTTCCAACACACACACACACACACACACACACACACACACACACACACAGTCACAAATTGTGTATTTATGTTCTATTACAGTCCAAAATTGCCTTGAAAAATTGTTTATCGGCGACTCAATTCGATTTTCGACCTACTTGATCTTGTGTGTAATCATTGTAAGTATGGAGGGGGGGGTTTAGCTCAGTGCTCTAAGGCACTGACCTGCTGATGGGAAGATCCGGGTTCGAACCCCGGTATGGCCAAGCTGCCTCCTTTGGGTCCTTGAGCAAGACCCTTAACCTTCTGTGCTCTAGGGGGCGCCGTATCATGCTGTACCCTGTGCTCTGACCCCAGCTACCAAACAACAAGCTGGGATATGTGAAGAAAAGAAGTTTCACTGTGCTGTAATGTATATGTGACAAATAAAGGCTATTCTATTCTATTCTAATGGAATAAGATGTCGAAGAAAATGTCGTAATAATCCAATTGCAAGTTATATAAGTTTGCAAAATTAAAAAAAAAAAAAAAAGAATCAATAATAACATATAGTGTGCATGACATATAATATATTGATTTTCCGTCACATGCTCGGTGTACATGGCCTTTTATCATTACATTTGAATTAAGTTTTATTGCACTTGAAATAACACATTATAGTGTTCGATTTGCAGTGATCTCCACTGGGAGATCTCCACTTTCACTCATCCCGCTGAACAGCAGGTTTCTCTCCTACCGACTCCGAAGGCGCCACTTTTATTTTAATTAGGATTCAAAAGAGAGCAAGGTCAAGAGCTGGCGTCTAGACTTCCCTCCCAAACCACCAGAGAGATCGCGAACTATGGAACTAGGACGGGTTCCCTTTTTGATTCTGGTTCCTCTCAGGGTTTCTTCCTCACACTCATCCTCATCCCAGCGGAATTGTTTATTTATTTATTTTCCGCTGGTGCTTGTTAGGGATAAACTTAGAAGGAGCTGGAAAATGCATTTAAAGCCTGTTCATCTGCATTAAAACGAATGAATCATATTTATTGAATTGGATTGAACTGTAATGTGTGTGTGTGTGTGTGTGTGTGTGTGTGTGTGTGTGTGTGTGTGTGTGTGTGTGTGTGTGTTTTTTGGGGCAGGATTTTCAGTAAGTGAGATCACCATCAACTCCTCCAGGCTCCTACACACACTCCAACTGCAACACTTTCACCAGGTAAATCTCACCCTGTTTTTTTACTGCACAGGATCCGATTGACTTTGAGGTTTAGATTACTATTAAGGAAAAGGAAAAATGGGGGAACAGTGGTTTAGTGTTTGTTACGTTCGCCTCACACCACCAGGGTCCGGGTTCGATTCCTGTCTCGGCCATGTGTGTGTGGAGTTTGTGCATGTTCTCCCCGTGTGTCAGGGGGTTTTTCTCTGGGTTCTCTGGTTTCCTCCCCCGGTCCAAAAACATGCACGGTAGGGTGATTGGCACCTTGGAAAATTGTCCCTAGTGTGTGAATGAGTGTGTGTGTGTGTGTGTGTGTGTGTGTGTGTGTGTCCTGTGATGGGTTGGCATTCCATACAGGGTGTATCCTGCCTTAATGCCCATAGACGCCTGAGATAGGCACAGACTCCCCGTGACCCGAGGGAAGATCGGATAAAGCGCTAGAAGATGAATGAATGAATAAATGAATGAATGAATGCTTATACATTTGAAAAAAGGCGTTTTCGTTTCCCAAAAATAAGCAAAAATCCATTTTTGACCAAGCGCAAATGTTTTGGTGTGGACGTGGACGTTTTTTGAAACGATTGAAAAGTAAAAAAAAGATTTTAGATGAAAACGCAGGTTTCAAATGTACTTATAAAGAAAGAAAGAAAGAGAAAGAAAGAAATTCTCATTCTTTGAAATGTCTTAATGTTCCGTGTTTTTTTTTTCTTTCTTTTTTCGCGTTAAGCGTTGTAGAACCTTTCTCCGTTTCTTTTTCAAATACCACATTTTCTTCATTGTGTTTATTTATTTATTTATTTCCCCCCTCCGCGCAGTTTTAACTCGATCCACTTTGAAGAGCTTTTTTTTCGGAAAGCTGAACGAAATGTTTATTGTTTACTGTTGTACAATTGCCGTAGCATGACCGATTCAAATGTAAATATGTAAGTGATTTGACATTTTTGTCGTGCTTTTAATATGGTATTAAAAGGCTCCGTGTCCTCCGACCAACAGGTTTATCAGGCCTTTAAAATCAGCGTCAGCAGCCAGTGCAAGATCCCCAAAGGTAAACCCAACGTTCCGTTTAACATCCCAAACCCTAAACATCTGTTTAGTCTTAGTTGCCTCTCTTCTTTTTTTTTTTCCTCTCCCCCCCTCCATTTTCCTCCCTTAGAAAGACTTCCCAGTGTCTTCAGATTAAAGGTGCCATGGTTTCGAGAAGATTCCTTCGTCACGGCAGGGTATTAGCGCAAACCTCGCCATCTCGCTTGTTCTGGTGACGATGTTCCCATAATCACGGGTGTATGTTGATTTCTAGCATTCCCTCGGTCACAGAGATCAGTGGCATGCTGCATACAAGTCGCCAAGACAACACCTCAAGTGCCTTCTTAGAGCTCCACACTGCCCCCAACTGCCAGTACAAGGTGATTTAGTTATTTATTTATTACAGTTTTCTTTATTTAATTTAATTTTTTTTTTTTATTAACAAAAATCATTTTCTCCCTGTAAACTTTTCTAAATGTATTTATTTATTTATTTATTTATTGCCTTTTTAGATCAGCCGTTCATTTTCACAAAGGGTCAGTTAGGTCTGGAAAGTGCTTTTCCCGCAAAATAATTAAATAATAATTTTACAATAGTATTTTGTGGAATATGAAAAATTTATATCCCTTAAGGTGCAACAAATAAGCAAAAATAAATAAATAATATGTATATATGTGTGTGTGTGTGTGTGTGTGTATATGTGTATATATATATATATATATATATAATGTATATATATATATATATATATATATATATATATATATATATATATATATATGTGTGTGTGTGTGTGTTGTGTGTGTGTGTGTATGTGTATATATATCTATATATATATATATATATATATATATATATATATATGTATTGTTATATGTGTGTGTTGTGTGTGTATGTGTATATATATATATATATATACTATATATAGATATATATATATATATATATATATATATATATATATATAAAATCAGGTATGGGACAAATACATTTTTTACATACAAATACATACATTTTTTGTCTCCTGATTTTTATTTTATTTTTTTGTAACTCATAAATTGTTTTAATTGTGTTTTATTTATTGCATATTTACATTAGCCATTACTTTTTCACAAAGAGCCATTTGGTTCTGGACAGCTTTTATCCCTTAAAATAATGTGTAATATATACGTTTTGGATTTCTTTTTGGATTTTGTTTGCTTAAAGTGCAAAGAAAAAAAGTATATAATAATAATAATAATCAGGAACGGGGCAAATACTTTTTCACAGCACAGTAAGTGTCTGCTGAGGTGTTTTGTTTTTGTTTGTTTGTTTTTTTTTTTTTTTAAATAACCACATTAATTTAGTGTGATGGACTAACACAGTGTCCGATTTCCCAGATCTCGGTGCGCACCTCCTTCCCTAAAGTTCTCGGACAGGTACGTTCACTTATCAACCCAACTTTCCTCCCATTAACCCGTGTAGATTTCACCGCTTCCACTGATATTTGAGATGATGATGATGATGGTCTGGTTCCTTCCAGATTCTGCGTTTCTGCGGGCCCGCTATGCCAGTGTATGTGGCTGTGGCGCTGCTGCTCGCTCTGAAGGGTCAGCTGCGTTCCGTCCTGCGAACGGGCCGAGCTGCGAACCCGAGGGACGCTGTGGCGAAAAGTCTACAGCTACATAAACTAGAGCCTCCGGTCCTGCTACTGCACCTGATCCTCCGGCAAGTTCACGCCCCTCTCCAATATTCTCCTCCATATATATTCTTCCATTTATCTTTTTGTAATGAATTTTATATATATATATATATATATATATATATATATAGATATATATATATATATAGATATATATATATATATATAGATATATATATATATATATTGCACTTTAAAAGCAATCCTTTTATATAAACTTTTATACACAAACTTATTTATATATATATATATATATATATATATATATATATATATATATATATATATAGATCTATATATATATATATATATATTCTTATATATATCTATAGATATATATATATATATAAAAGCCTGTTAATCAATCAAATATTTAATCGCACAATCACCATAAGTTCCCACAATTAATCGTACATTTTCAATGTACCATAAATTAATATTCTAACTGTAATATATGTTAGAATTATATGCTTTTTACTCTTGAAATCTCTCCCTTTATTAAAATTATTGATTATTTAATATTTATGTTTACTGTTCTGTGGAAATTGATTACTTTTAATCAATTAATTTCTTGTTAATAGTGGTGGTTTTTTAAGTGTAAAATATGGGACGTGGCTCCTTTAAGAATTCTGTTCCGATTGCTTTCCATATAAACTGGTGATAGGTTTAGGTTATGGGAAAGCGATGCGCTGCATTCCGTAGGTAAGGTTCCATACACTAATATATGTATGTGTGTGTGTGTGTTGTGATATATATATATATATATATATATATATATATATATATATATATATATATATATATATATATATATATATATATATATATATATATGCACATAAGAAGACAGAAGCCACAACAAACAAACAAAAACACTGAATTTATAGTTTTATCAGTAAATTCTGTCTGTCTTTGTGTGTCTCGTTCTCAGACAGGGCTGGTTCCAGGAAATCTGGTCCACTCTCGGTCTTCCCGCGGTAGACTTCTTGCCTCTAACCCCATTCGAAGACCTATCACATGATGCCATTTGCCCTGGGCATGACTGGCCCCGCCTCATTTCCCCCTTGCTCTGCATTCTGGGTGCCGCCGTGGCGTTTTGGGGCAGTGCCGCCCTCAGCATGTCTATACGCGTCCTGTCTTTCCTCCTGGCTCCACTGCACAGGTAAACATCCCACCATTTCGAAGCCCAGCGCTTCGTTTTACTTTACCAGAACCTGAACCGTCGCATTTCTGCTACAGACCTTCGGTCTCTCGCCACTGTGGTACCCTTCACCTTCCCGCTCAGATCCTCCTCATCCTCGGCCTGACCGTACTGGGCGGAGTCACCTGCGGAGCCCTGTCTGTTACCGCCGGCTTTCTGCTCCATCTTTACCGGGTACGGCGTTCCCGAGTGGCGTCCCTCGTCGGTTTGTTTTATGTTCCTGCGTGTTTAAACGTGCTCTTGTCTTCTAGGTCCTGAGATTACAGATGACCGAAAGGTCGTTACGCCACATGCTGAACCTGGTGAGTGCTGGATATCCGTGAATAGAGTAGTGTTGCACGATATACCAGTACTAAAAAGATATCGCGATACCCTGCTTTTAAAAACGATACGATTATTCATTTTATTAGTACAGGGATATAAAAACAAATTACTGCTCTAGTTGTGAATGTTACCTATAGGGGGCAGTATGCACACAGAGGCGTTGTCATGCTAGTTCATGTAAAACCTTGAGTTATTCGGTTACGAATCAAAATATTGCGTAAAATTAAAATTCTCGGTTGCATCGAACTGATTTGTTTGTTTATTTATTTAGAATTATAGGGGATGTCCGAAATGAATGTGTTAACGCAAAGTCATTTTAACGGCATTAATTTTATTAACGCATTTATTTACAATAAATATAAAAAAATAAAAACCCTCTGAATGAGTTCTAGTCTATCCTCCTATTCAGAGTGCCCCCCCCCTTCATCCTTCTCCTTTAACTTCTACAATTTTTAAATATATATATATATATATATATATATATATATATAGAGATAGATATATATATATATACACACACACACACACACACACACACACACACACACACACACACACACACACACACACACCACACACACACAATACATAAATAAAAAATGTATTAATTATTATTTAAAAATAATAAAAAAAATATATACACACACACACAACACACACCACATTTATTATATATTATATATATATATATATATATATATATGTATGTATGTGTATATATATATGTATATATATATATATATCTATTATATATATATATATATATATATATATATATATATATATATATATATATATATATATACATATATATATATATATATATATATATATATATATATATATATAAATATATATATATATATATATATATATATAAATATATATATATATATATATATATATATATATATATATATATATATATATATATATATATATCTATAGATATATATATATCTATATAAAATACACCACCATCTGCCCAGGCACCTCAAAGCATGCAGCAGAACCCCGAAAACGGCTGCAGGCCCACCGAAAGCCAGAGGAGGCATAACGATTGTAATGGCACCCCGCTGCTTTCGGAGTCTGCACTGCAGGAGGTCCGAGACGACCTGCAGATTCACCTGAGCGTGTCTGCGCTGCTGACGATACCGGTGATGCTCGCTGCGCCATCGCTCATCTACTGGAGCCGAAACTTCAGGTGCTTCCCCCATGCACTCGTTCCTCAGCAAATGCTTATTTACCGTAAACGACAGACTTGGTCTTATTTGTTTGTTTCCCGTCCTATTCTATTCTTTTCTTTTCCTTCCTTCCTTCCTTCCTCTCTCAGATTTTCAACTCATTTGGATCCGGACCCATTCTGGCCCCACACTTTGCCTCTGCTCATCTCTTCTGTGCTAGTGATCAATTGCAATACGCTCAGTCTGTATCACAGGTAAGTGTGTGTGTGTCATTTCCAATTGAAAGGAAACCAGCTGAACACAATATTAACGCAAATTCAATAACGTTTATTTTATCGACGCACAATTAATGCAGCACACATTTGTGTTTGATTGTATTTTTTATTTTTAAAATAATAATATAAATAAATATAAAAGAGCGCGAAACCTTCAAACCAACCTTTCTCTACTCAGTTTCTTTATTACATTAATAAAGTGAAAAAAATCTGGTCACTTGTTTTTTTGTTTGTTTGTTTTTTGTGTTGTTTTACACTGATGCTACAGGTTTCAGACCGAGCGTGTAGTTCCACCATAGTGCACACATCCGGTAATTAATAGTGTCCGTGTGTATTTGGTGTCGTGATTATTGACGCCATTTAAAACACTTTAAAACATTTGCGATAATGTAATGATTATCATACATTTGCATAACATCCATATTTTGTCCCTGCGATTAATCATGATTAGATATTTGTATTGTATTTGTATTGACAGCTCTAATATAAACGCTTCATGAAAACTCGCAATCTGATTGGTCGAAGCAACAATTTCATGCTCATGTATTTAAAGCTACAGGTTCCTCGAGGCAGATTTCTTTGACCCCGGCAACAGGTGATGCCTGAAATCTGATTGGATAGGAGCTTTAACCCTAAGGAATAATTTAGCACATTCATGGAAACTGATTAAAGCTCAAGTCGGAGATTCTTATTAGCGTTTAGATCTAATATTTTAATATGTAATATATAATATATTTAATATATATAATTTTTTTTTATGCAATATGAGAACTGATCGCTTCAGTACAGTTTTATCTGGACCTTTTCAGGGTCCCCGTAACGCATGTAACGAACTTGTGGCGTGTTTCTGAACATGACTTTTTACATCTCCTACAGTAAGCTGATCCAGAAGCCCAGTGTCTGCCTCCTGCTCCCTCTCAGCGTTGCCATGTTGACCTTTTCCACCCTTCATCTGTACCGGGTCACTCACTTCCTGTCCGCAGCTCTTATAATGCTGGCGGCTTCCTTCTACCTTTGACCCCGTCACAACTCTCCGCACCAGACCGAAACAGCCTTTGTCTACGCATCCTCGTGGTCATGCGGCGCCACGCAGCCGAACAGGGTCTCCGAGTCCCGTATGAGAGTCATGCCGTGTTCGACCGGCAACCGACTCGGCCTGCTTCTGCCTTTGTGTTTCTTGCCTTTTTTTGTTTTGGTTGTCTGCCCTGCCTTAAATTAAACTCCGGGTCAAGTATGTGCATTATTAGCGGATATATCCGCGCGCCGAACCTAGCCCACGATGTGAAACGGCACCAGGGAAGCACATTCGTCCACTAGGTGGCGCTTCAGAATCGGACCCTCTTGACAAGCACAACTGTCATGAAGATCCTGCAATGTCATGTGTGCGTTTTTTGTTTTGTTTTGTTTTTTTTTTTTTTGCAAAACATTTGTCCAGTTTTCATATTCCGAGCCTTATGAACCAGGACGTCGTGCCTAAGCGTTCGCTCCGGAGCACCGTCCAGTTTGTGACTAGCCATGAACACCTGCGTCTACGTCCCGTCTCTCGCAAAATACCCGCCATCGCCACGCCCATCCCGTCCTTCCTGCCTGCAGCCTTGACTTAAGACACGATTAATGTAACAATGGGAAACGATTAATACTGAGGCGGCCATATTGGCCAAATTTACAATGCTGGAATCGGGATCCAAACTTTTTCTAGCGAGGGAAAGAAGGGAAAAAAAAAAACGTTTGCTAAAAAATTGTAGGTGCGAATGGAGAAAAGCGTTGACGCCTCCGATACGGTCATTTTCCTATTTTTCGGATGCGTGATTTTTGCGTTTTTTTTTTTTTAGTATAGTGTTTATTTGCTAATAAAAGGTCCTTTATAATGTAAAGGAGCAGGACCTGTTTGTTTGTTTGTTTGATCACGAATGTCTCTTTTTTTGTACGAGGCGGTATCAAAAAGATTCGAGACCCGCCAGCAGATGGCAGCACAAGGCTTCTCGCACAGTCACAGGGAGCACACTGACAGCGGTGATCCTGCAGCGAGCCGTTCGAGGAGACCTCGAGCGAGGACCTTACTATGGAAGAGCCTCATCGTCTCCATGAGGGTCTACTTTTCGGCATCGAGAATTCCTCCCTCGGGATTCCGATGGAGTTTTAAGGGAACCCGAAAACCTTTTGGTACCGCCTCGTTTCGTTGAAGTCGTAAGCCATCTAGCATGTACACAGCGATGCGAGCGTACTCGACCTGTCCCCGTAGCGCTCTCGGCAACACCGTTCCCCTTCTTTACTCTCCGGACGTCGTGGGAGGTCCGCCGTCGCCCAGGGTTTCGAAACAGCACATGCCAAAGCCAAAAAGTCCCGCCCCCCCCCCCCCCCCCCCCCCCTCCCCGATCATGCCGAGATCCAGTGCCTTTCTGTTGACCCGTTACAGACCGGCGATTGTTAATCGTTTACAATTTGATTCCGACACTCCGTTCTCGCAGAAATGACGTTAGGACCAAGTTTCCTGGGGGGAAAAAACACACACACACTCCTTTAAGGAATGGGGGATATGCTGTGGTGTTTTTCCCTTCACTGTGAATGTACTAATGTTGTGTGTGTGTGTGTGTGTGTGTGTGTGTGTGTAAGGCCTGGATGCTAATCGGTGTTTGCTGTGCGCTTTCTTCTTTCCTGTGGTGTAAATCTTAACATTTCTTCTGAGGGTTTTCTATCACTTTTCTTGTTTATGTTTTCTTATGGTGTACACTGTGATATGCTGTGACCTGTTTTCTTTTTGGCGGCGGAGAAGGAAATGATCAAAATTTCATCTTTTACCCCCCCCCCCCCCCCCCCCTTCCCCCCAGACAGTCTGACCAGAAAGCAGCCGCGTCTCGGTTCACGCTAACAAAATGTCACTGTGTGGAAAAACACTTGTTGACGGCGCCCAACTGTATATGTAAGCCCCGCCTACTAAACCATATTCTTGTCCAGTAATCATCCTATGATTTTTTTTTTTCCTTATTATATTAATGATAGGGAGGTGTGTAGCCCAGTGGTTAAGGTGTTGGACTCATGGGTTCAAATCCCACCACCACCAAGCTGCCACTAGTGGGCCCTTTAGCAAGGCCCTTAACCCTCAATTGCTCAGTTGTAAGTCACTCTGGATAAGGGCGTCTGCTAAATGCCGTAAATGTAAACGATAACGTAGGCGTGTACACTTGGACGTTTATCAAGTATTTTACGAAATTTTTTTGTCCAAGATTAAGATTGTAGGACTGGCCGATTTGTTTGTTTGTTTGTTTATTTACTTATTTATTCATTTTCTATTTAATTGGAATTTTCTAATTTACACTTTAAGAAGATTTAATCGTATCGTGACGTAATAATTAAGAGAAAATTAAAAATGCACAAAAAAAATATATTTTATTTTTTTTTAACAAACTAACAAAACATTTAAAAAGAATCGTAATTACGAATCGGGCAAACGTTCGTTTAGTAAATTCGATTTTTTTTTTTTTTTGCCGTGTCGCCCAGCCTTAACCGGGCGTTTGTTAGCGAAAACATCTGCATTGTATAAATGTCGTAAATATAAATTAATATTATTAATTAATTAATTAATTAATTAATTGATAATTGACCCTGGCTAGATTTGATCTGAGCAACACCATTTCCTGGCCTTTTCCACACCAGTGTAGATTTAATTCTTCACCGTACAAACAATTAAAGCAATAGAAAGAGTACTTTAAGTCTAGAAATGAAGCTTTCAGGTCCAAACCGAAAGAAGGAAGTGGAAGTAATTAGTGCTTATAGAGAACGATTCGATCGATCATTGATTCAGTTCAACGCCTCGTCGACCTCGTGGCGGAAACCTGAATGAGATCCGAGCGGACGAAAACTGCCATGTGGTCCACTGCGATGTTAACTCTCTTAACCTGAATGTATTTTTTTAATTAATTAAATAATTAAATTAATATTTAATATACGTTTTTGTTTTAATCAAAAAAGATTACTAGAATAAAGCAGTAGCATTATAAGGGAAAAAAAAGTCGCAATGCCGAAAATGATAGATGGCGCCCTCTATGGTTAAACAAAGAACATGTCCACACTGTCTGGTATTATATTAGTATTGCGAATTTATTCTCGCAGTGCTACGACTTTTTCGTGTTACGACAATTTTGTTCTCGTAGTGCTACGATTTTATTCTCCTAATGCTACAATTCGTATTCCTAAGATTTTTACGTTTTTTTCCTTGTAGAGCTACAACTTTATTATTGCAGTCTTCGGTTTATTTTCTTCACGCGAGGTTTTTTTCCGTAGTCGATTTGGTTAAAAATAATCGTTTTTGTTTGTTTGTTTGTTTGTATGCTTCATGTTTATTAATTCATATATCGAACCGAAGTCTTAAATCTGGTCGCTTCATGCTCCTTGTTGAAATGTTTGTTTACAGGACGTATGTATTATTCAAATGAACAAATTGGATAGAATTGTTTTGCGGTGTAAGAGAAAGTGTTACGGCCTTAATTTGTTTGTAAATAATTTTCAAAAATAGGGTCGAAAGCTGGCTATGATAGGAATACGACGCTTGTCTTGATTTGGGTTGAAATATTCTACGCTTCAGAAATTGTGGCTATTGTTGTCTTAATGCAGTGATTAAACCTTTAATTTAATGTTATTTTGCCAAGAACATGTAATAAACTGTTGTTTATTTGGTGTTACGGTGTAAATGCTGCCAGTGACCATAATTAAATAGGATTGTTGGTTTTATTGTTAAGGATATATGGACGTTTAGGGTTCGGGGTAGTTTTGGGGGGCGTCGCCTGGAAGCAAACCGTGTTTTATTATTTCGGGGGTGATGGGGGGGGGGGGGTTGGGGGGGGGGGGGGGGGGGGGGGGGGGGGTTAATTTCCAATAGATAAGCGCGAGCCTCCTGTTGCCAAGGTCAAGTGACGAAGCGAACTTTTATTCATTCTCAGGATCTTATACTATGTTGTGTTCTAAAGCTGTGTGGTGGCTTGTGTTTTTATATTTATATATATATATTATATATATATATATATATATATATATATATATATATATATATATATATATATATATATATATATATATATAAAGCTACACTGATGTTTATATGAAATTTGTGTGGATGGTTTCACCAATAAAATGCTGAGTAATTGATTTTATGCTGTGTTCGTTCATCATCTTTTTGTTCAAGATTTGAACAAAATACCAAAAAAATAAATGTAAATAAATAAATACATATAGGACGCAGGCTGTCCTCGTGAACGCCTGGATTGGGGATCCATTTTTCAGACTGACTGATTGCAAAATCTCAAATCAATAATGGATGTTTTCTCTTTAAATAACAGTATTGTGTGCTATAATATGGGTTTGTAGAGTAGTTGTATTAGTAGTATCACTAATAGGGCCATTGAATCTGTACTCACCCTTTCCTTTAAGAAGGCAAGAAAAGCCAAACGTAGATACTTTTTGGGGAAAATACAATATAAAATATTGGGTGATTCAGTTTGTTATTCAGTGCATGTCCTTTCATAGTTGTTTATGTCTTCGGTATTAATGAAAAATTGGAGGAGAAGCACTGGAAATGTGTTTAAAACCATTCGAAAAGCAACGCATGGTGGTGGCGGTATCATGCTGCGGGGACGTCTTTCTGCAGCAGGGACTTGGCAAGTCGCCAGGGCTGACGGAAATCTGAATGGAGTAAAGAGTTCTCCTTAATAAGGACCTCCAGGATTTGAATGGTATTCCAGCTTGCTTGTATAGTGGTATTATTATTATTATTATTATTATTATTATTATTGTATTGTCATTTATCAAATCTCTTAAAAATAAATAAAATTAAATTAAAAACAAATATATATACATGTTTTGTTGCAGTAACTGTAACGAATTGTTGTTACTTTTATTTTGTAATTAAATTACATAATGCCGTTACATGTAATGTAGTTGCTCCCCAACACTGTGTGTATATATATATATATATATATATATATATATATAATATATATATATATATATATATATATATATATATATATATATATATATATATATATATATATATATATTCATTCATTCATCTTCTACCGCTCTATATCTGATCTTCCCTCGGGTCACGGGGAGTCTGTGCCTATCTCAGGCGTCTATGGGCATTAAGGCAGGATACACCCTGGATGGAATGCCAACCCATCGCAGGACACACACACACACACACACACACATTCATACACTATGGACAATTTTCCAAGGTGCCAATCAACCTACCGTGCATGTTTTTGGACCCGAAACCCATGAGAAAAACCCCCCAGAGGCACAGGGGGAGAACATGCAAATCTCCACACACACATGGCCGAGGCCGGGAAATCGAACCTGGACACTGGCGTTGTAAGCCATGTGTGTGTGTATATATATATATATATATATATATATTTTTTTTTTTTTTTTTTAACTGATGTCAGTTTACAGACAATTCATACCCTGTATGTGCCAATATTCTTGTGACTGTTCTAGGTCCGTGTTCTCTGGTGTGATCCTAAATGTGGCAATGAATTGCTATGGCAACCTCTAATATTTCTCAAATTGTATCAAAAAATGGATTTCTGAAAATGATGCAACATTGGAGCGGTCCAGAACATGTGCGAAAGGCCCGCAGGAGACTTACAGCACCTGTTACAGGTCCAGTTTTACCCTGGTATAATATTAGATGATTATATGGATGATGAGTACATTTGGTTTGATGATTGCTATTGGTTCATCCTTTATACAGTAAAAAATAAATAAATAAAAAAAATGTAAATGTAAAGATTAATTCAAGCTCACAAATCAGGTTTTATAATATTTTTAATATTACAATGTTATACTTTTTTCCATAATTTACACAGTGAACTCTAAATATGATCTGGACAAACTGGATAATCTGGAATCTTTATAGTAATCAGTGGAAACGGTTCATCCATCCATCAGTCATTCTTCCTTTTTCTTTCCACATCATTCTTTCTTTCTATTCTTTGCATTTTCTCTATCTGTTTCTGTATTCTTTTCTTTCTTTCTTTCTTTCTCTTTGCATACTCCTTGTTCTGTCCATTCATTTTCTTCCTCTCACCATCTCTCTTTCCTCCTCCCTCTCCGCCTTTCATCTTAATTTTTTCCTTTGTTCTTTGCCCTTTCTTCGCCGATTAATTTCTACCTTTATTTCCCCTTTTCCAGCATTTCTTTCCTCCTTCATCCTTCTTCCTGTACAGTTCCTCCGCCAGTCTCTTCCATTTCTATCTCTCTCTCTCTCTCTCTCTCTCTCTCTCTCTCTCTCTCTCTCTCTCTCTCTCTCTCTCTCTCTCTCTCTCTCTCTCTCTCTCTCTTGGCTGCACCGTCCTTTTTTTTAGTCATTCATTCTGTACTTCATTTTCTCCCCCAAAAATCAACCTTCTTTTCTTACTCTTCATCCTTTATCCATCTTTCGTTTTATTACACTCCCCCTTCTTTCATCCTTCCTCCTTTTTCTTCCCTCACCCTTTCCTTTCTTGCATCTGTCGATTGCTTAATCCATTCACTTCAACCCCCCCCCCTCCCTCAGTATGGATAAAAACACACACACACACACACGCGGTTCAGCAGCCAGAGTTGCTGATGACGACCAGTTCTGTGTGTGTGTGTGTGTGTGTGTGTTGTGTGTGTGTGTGTGTGTGTGTGTGTGTGTGTGTGTGCACGCGCGCGCGTGTGTGTGCACGCGCTCTGAGTTGCCTGCCACTGCGGGGGAAAGACGCTGGGACAGGAGGGAGCGCCAAAATCACCGGAAGGGGGGGTGTATCGCTGTCCCACATTAACATTCCGTCGTGAGAGTCGGCGTGTGCCTGATACGGAGTAACACGCCCACCAGCCCGACGCACGACATTTCAGCACGGTCCGGCTCGGCTCGGTTCGGCTTGGTTCGGTTCGGCTCGGTGGATCTCCACCAGTCGTGTCGTGATACCAGGACCAGGCAAAGGGGGAGTCGTGCCTTTCCTCTCCACTGCTCCCCGGGACTGAGACCCAAAGTGCTGCGCTTTATTTATTATTATTTTGCGTGTTTTTTTTTGCGCACTTTTTCCTCCTCCTGGTGATCGTCCTCCACTTCACGGATGCGCACGAGGTAAGCCACGTTCTCCACGCATGCAAACCGATCGCTGTGACTAAGCAGATCCTCTGCAGACCCGCCGCGGAACCGCATCAGGATACGGGGGGGAGTGTGGGTGGGTGTTGCGGGGGGTGGGTGAGGGTATATATATGCGGGATCCGGGTATGCGGGAGAGACTGCATTAAATAAATAAATAAATAAATAAATAAATAAATAAATAAATAAATAAATAAAGCCCGTGGCAGATGTTGATCATGGGAGGACTTGGAGACGGTCCCCGGTGATGCAGCAGTAAACAGTGCGCGGGATGGGGAATTCCCTGCGCGCAGCTGCAGCGGGAGCAGTGTGGAGAAAAGACGGAGAAATAACCACCCAGCCTTTGGGGTGTCATAACCGGCCGTGCGTGTCATTATGTCGGGTTTCTCTTCTCTC
>JACRUU010000018.1:22062983-22065483 GCA_030449085.1 Kryptopterus vitreolus | reverse complement strand
TTTGCAAGAGGAAAATTAATTTGTTTACATTTTCATTAGGCACTTCCAACAATAGTATCTATATGTAAATTCGGTGGATGTGGTTAGCATAGTAATGTAAACTAAAAAAAAATAGTTCATAACAATCACTTTTATTGTAAATGTATATGTAAATATCCGGGTTCAACCACACAAAAGCAATTTTTTAAATAATTTCTTGCAAATAATTTCTGAATATTTCTGGCGCTTCTTATTTTATTTCTTGTGACTTTTTTCCCATTTCGGTGCAAATGTTATTTCTCACAATTCTCACAAATTGCTATAAATAATGTCGGAATTACAGCCGGGGGGAAACCACAGGACTAAGGAAAGCATCCAACGCAGTTTTTCTGGGCTTTTAGTGGAAGTTTGGGTGACGTGAGTGCTGTTTGTGTTGTTTTGTGATCGATGCACACACACACACACACACACACAAACACACACACACACACACACACTAACTATAGAACAAAGAGATACCCCAGTGCCATTTTGTTTGCCAGCTCCCCAAGGTGCCCATTCTGTCAGGCAGCAAGAGTGCTGCAGTAATGTCTACTGGAGCGCAACAGGGACCTCCCTACTGATCCAACACTACCAAGCTACACACACACACACACACACACACACACACAATCGTATATCGCTTTGAGGTACGTTATTTTTTTGCTCCGATGTTTGAATGCTAGCTCTGGTAAAGGCGTCCAGATTATTACTTAAAACCCGCCGGCTGTAGTTCTGAGTGCTGGACTGTAGGGGGCAGAGTGTGCAATTATATTATGTGCAATTTTGGAAAAGTTGGCTACATTGACTGTCCAATCAGATTTCAGCCGTCATTTGACTTGTTGCCGGGGTCGAATGAATCACTAAGATGCCTTCAGGATCAGGTCATGTCTTGCGGTAGCAAACCACATCAGCTCAAATGTAATGTGGTCATGTGGATTTAGGTATCCATTAGGGGCGGTCCTAGAGAATCCTACCTTGAAATGTGATTGGCTACATCGGTTTTACCGCGTAAGTTGATTGGTGTGTATGTACGTGTATGAGAAGTCGTGTACAACGAGGTCTGTCAGGTGAACGTGAATCTGTATCTGTGTGTAAAAACCGCCTGTGCCCCGTGATGTCACAGAGACGACATAACCTGACGAGTCCTGCACACCTCCCCCTACTGGCTAAGTGTGGAATTACAATTAAACAGAAACACGGATGGAGAGAATCCTATACCATCCTCTGAGACGAAAAAATAGGATTATTTGTCGCCAAAATAAAACAGGAAGGATTGTTTTGTCCTCTGTAACAACTTCCATCCTCTATAAATGCGCATTTGATCACGTCGAGTAGGTCATTCTGCTCCCGCACGCTTCCAGGGTTTTGATGGTTCGATCCGGAGCTCAGGTTCCTGCGTCTTCGTTTTTGGTGAGCGCATGAATTTCTTGCGGAGTCTCGAGTTTCCTTACGTCCATGCCTATAGGTAGATTGATGGGTGTGTGTGTGTGTGTGTGTGTGTGTGTGTGTTAGAAAGGGCATGATGTGACTGTGTGCAAGATACCCGTGTCCTATAGATCCTATAGGGTCCTGTGTGAAAATATCACAGAATGACGTAGATAAATGGTTAATGCCGCAGTTGCTGATCAGTTTGCCTCTGGCTTTCACTTCTTCCAGGTTGAGACTTTCCAAGTCCACCGACATGTAAAAGCAATCTTCTCCGAGGGAACATTTCCGTCGCAGCGTCAGCCTTGATACCAGTATACGATTCGATAGTAGACCTTTCACTCCCTCTTTGGAATAAATCCCACCCTTTCTCTGGGCCCGGCCCCCCCTACCATCAGCAACCATTCGGCCCTCTCTTGCCACAGCGGTCCTGCCATCCAGGCCCCGCTCCCACCAGGCGCCCAGTATGGCGCCCCAGGGGCGGGAGCACCTGGTGGCCCGGGAGCAGCAGCAGGGTGCGCGGCGACGAAGCCCTCACCTCCGTCATACGCTCAGCCCCGAAAACCTGAGGAGCCTCGCCGAGCGCGGGGGAACCGAGACGTCCGGACTTACTCGGGCCAACAGTGACACCGACCTGGTCAGTTCAGACAGTCGGTCCTCGCTCACGGCCTCTACGCTGGAGTTCACCCTCGGCCGTGGACAGAACCTGGTCATCTCATGGGACATCAAGGAGGAGGTGGATGCTACTGACTGGATCGGCCTCTATCACATAGGTAAGAGCTAAATTGGTGTGTATAGTGAATAACATGGCAGAATCTACACACAGGTGGGAAACTTCTGTGACACTCAAATTATGGAGTGTAGTGCGCATATATACATATACACACACACACACACACACACACACACACACACACACACACACACACACAGGGGTACGGTGGCTTAGTGGTTTGCACGTTCGCCTCACACCGCCAGGGTCAGGGTTCGATTCCCGTCTTGGCCATGTGTTTGCATGTTCTCCCCGTGCCTCATGGGGTTTTTCTCCGTGTTC
>JACRUU010000018.1:22037983-22057983 GCA_030449085.1 Kryptopterus vitreolus | reverse complement strand
CCCCATGCGCTACCTCTCGCTTCGGCCGTTCTGTACCCGGCGCGTTCGCAAAGCTTCCGGCGGCACGACGAAGGCGCCGGTGCTCTGTCCCCAGACGCTGAGATTTTTTCTGCCGCTTTGGATGAAGAAGCTCTACCGTCCCTGAGCATCCTCCAGAGAACCTTCAGCGACCAGCTCGACGCCATTGAGGCTCCCAAAGGACCAGGCGAGCGTCCGATGGGTGCGGCGTCTCCGAAGCTGAGCTCCAGCTTCCCTACGCACACCCGCCTCAGCGATATGCTGCACATCGACTCGGACGAGGACGAAGACCGGTCCGCTGGTATCGATCCCATGCCGAATGGTCTCACTAGGTGTCCGGTGATGCTCCATAAACCTCCTGACCAACCGGAGGAGCTGGGGGAGCCTGTTGAAGAAGTTGGCCTGGAGTCAGAGGTGGAGACTCTGAGTTTAGGGATAGAGGTAGGAGTGGAGCCGGAGGTTCCGCCCAGTTCTGTGGCCCCGCAAGTCGAGACAGCAAGCCTCATGGAGAGACACGACGAAGGAGAGGGAGAGGGGGAAGAAGAAGGAATGGGACCTAGCGAAGAGTTGGCCACCGAGGTGGATATCTCCTCCATGGCATCGGACTGTGGCCCCATGCCTCTGTCGGCTGCTCAGGTACGCTTATTTCCCAACACTTTTCCGGCGGCTTTTTGAGCACATTTGTGTTGTGTATTATTCTTTTTTTTTTCCCTCGTACAAGGAAGCAGAACAAATTGCCGAGACGGCTATCGATCCAGGGGGAGGAGCTCTCTCCGACGACCCGCCTACTACCTACGAAGTCATCGATGCCGGATGCGAACCTCCTCCGAGCAATGACTTTGAACTACACACGCCGCCTCCGGAGTTATTGGCCAACGAGGAGGAAGACGACGTGGAGGAGGACACGATGTCCCGGAGGTGGAGCCTGGAGGCGACGGCGGGCGTGTCGCAGGAAGAGGACGAGGAGGAGGAGCTAATGCATTCAGGGGAAGGAGGTTCTGTCGACTCCGAGACGTTCGCGACAGACACCAACACAGATCCAGGTACGTTTCACGACAGTAACGACAGAAGAAGATCTTCATCCGGCGTTTGTGGAAAGTCCAGGAATTATTGTTAAATTATTACATTTTTAACCTAGTTTTATGGTAACAATTGTCGCTCTTCTACAGGTCCCGCTCAGCTAAACGGACATCAGCAGGTTCATTCGCTGCCCTCCGTAAGACAAGATATCCATCGGTACCAGCGTGTGGACGAGCCGCTTCCACCCAGTGAGTGTGTGTATGTGTTTATGTTCGTCTGCATGTTCGCTCGCATCGCCACTTGTGTAGGGTTTTTTTTTTCCCGCATCTCTGTATGTTATATTTGTCTGTACAAAATGTCTTGTATTGGACGGTTTATGTGGGGCACGATGGCTAAGTGGTTAGCACATTCGCCTCACACCTCCAGGGTCCGGGTTCGATTCCCGTCTCGGTCATTGTGTGTGTGGAGTTTGCATGTTCTTCCCGTGCCTCAGGGGGTTTTTCTCCGGGTTCTTTGCTTTCCTCCCCGGTCCAAAAACATGCACAGTAGGTTGATTGGCACCTTGGAAAATTGTCCCTAGTGTATGAATGTGTGTGTGTGATTGTGTGTCCTGCGATGGGTTGGCATTCCATCCAGGGTGTATCCTGCCTTAATGCCCATAGACGCCTGAGATAGGCACAGGCTCCCCGTGACCCGAGTGAAGATCGGATAAAGCGGTAGAAGATGAATGAATGAATGGATAGTTTATGCGGGCACGGTGGTTTAGTGGCTAGCACGTTCGCCTCACACCTCCAGGGTCCGGGTTCGATTCCCGTCTCGGTCAATGTGTGTGTAGAGTTTGCATGTTCTCCCCCGTGCCCGTCAGCCTCAGGTAAGTTTCGGGGTTTTTCTCCGGGTTCTCCGGTTTCCCCTCCCCGGTCCAAAAACATGCATGGTAGGTTGATTGCCACCTTGGAAAATTGTCCCTAGTGTATGAATATGTGTGTGTGTGTGTGTGTGTTCCCTGCGATGGGTTGGCATTCCATACAGGGTGTATCCTGCCTTAATGCCCATGGAGATAGGCACAGACTCCCCGTGACCCGAGGGAAGATCAGATATAGCGGTAGAAGATGAATAAACTTTGCATGAACTAAAACCTTTGACAAACCCAATTTTTCTGACCCTGTCTGCCTCCTGTATATGCCACAGACTGGGAGGCTCGGATCGACAGTCACGGGCGGATCTTCTTCGTGGATCATGTGAACCGGACCACTACGTGGCAGAGACCTACAGGGCCTCCTGCTCCTCAGGGCCTAACCCGGTCCAGCTCCATCCAGCAGATGGAGCAGCTCAATCGCAGGTCAGAGCTCGACACACATAACTACCCAACATAGAGGAGTTTGCATAGGCCATGTCCATATGTCACGTATTAATCTCTCCATTTTGTCGGTGTTTGTTTTGTCTCTGTGGATAAACAAACTTGATATAAATATATGTATGGATGAAATAATATAGAGAATAGATACAGTTATTTCTATTATTACCTAAAGAGTTTGCGTCTGGCCTTCCATCAGGTACCAAAGCATCCGGAGAACCATGACGAGCGAGAGGAGCTCCGAAGAACAAAGCGCAGACTTTCCTCCTGTTGACGATCTGGAAATTCTCTCCCACTCGTCTGGTGAGTCTAAATAACAATAAGCACCACATTAGATGTTTTTTTCCACGCTGCATGCCCTTCCTAACGCTACCCTCCCCATCTATCCGGGCTTGGAACCAGCACCAGGAATGCCCTGGCTTGTGCAACCCTAAAGGCTGGGGCCAGACTGTCCAATTTAAGGGGGGTTAAAGGGTTCAAGGCCCCACAAGTGGCAGTTCGGCTGGGACTCGAACCTGCGACGTTTCAGTCCAATGCCTTAACCTTTTGAGCTACCGATGTCCTGTAGTATTACACTGTCTAACTCCAACTTTTGTTTTCCAAAGATCCATCATTAGGGATTTAAGACCTGGCAGTGTGGCTTGTGCCCGAGACATCCTGCCAAAGCCTCGAATCGAATTGCTTTGCTTTGTGCGTGTTCTCGCCAGACTACCGTAGAGACGGCGCTTTGGCTCAGACCAGCTCTCACTCCCGTCTCTCCCTGCTGCTTCAATCTCCCGGAGCCAAGTTCCTCTCCAGTCCTGACTTCTTCACTGTGCTGCATTCCAACCCTGTGAGTGCACCAAACACACACACACACACACACACACACACACACTTTGGATAACACGCTCCAAAATTTCAGGAACAGGCTGTTCTAATAAAAACGATGTGCTGCTAAAATCGTGTGCTTTAGATTTGTTCGAGATCAAATAAGACTGCTGTACTTAGTAGATGAAGCGTGCATGCGTTTACTCCGAGTTTTCAGGTTTCAGCTGCATCCTTCCATCCATCTGTCCATCTATCTATCCATCCATCCATCCAGGGTTTTCTCCGAAATGAATGGATCAGGATTACTAGTTCAGGGAATTTGGGTCCAGCAGTTGTTGAGTATAAACATAAATAACAACGTGCATCTAGCTTAGCCTACACAAGACAACACAGACTATGCAGAAACAAATAATCCAATCCTCTTTATATTGCGACCACCAGGTGTGTTAATAACTGCGGACGGGAAATCCCATTTTGTCTTTCAGAGTGCCTATCGCATGTTTACAAGCAACACTTGCCTGAAGCACATGATCAGCAGAATCCGGCGCGACGTGCAGCACTTCGAACGCTACCAGCACAACCGAGACCTGGTCACCTTCCTCAACTTGTTTACCAACAAGCAGCTCGAGCTGCCGCGCGGTTGGGAGATGAAACATGACCAGACAGGCAAGGTGCGTGCTCGCGCTACCGAAATCCACTCGTCTTATTTATCAAATAATACAAAGCGATTCTGAGAAATCCCTCGTTCGTCCTACTGTTGGATCTTCCCTCGGGTCCCGGGGAGTCTGTGCCTATCTTAGGCATGTATGGGCATCAAGGCAGGATACACCCTGGGTGGAATGCCAACCCATCACAGGACACACACACATTCATACACTAGGGACAATTTTCCACCCATCGACCTACCGTGCATGTTTTTGGACCGGGGAGGAAACCGGAGAACCCGGAGAAAAAACCCCCTGAGGCACCGGGAGAACATGCAAACTCCACATACACATGGTCGATACGGGAATCGAACCCGGACCCTGGAGGTGTGAGGCGAACGTGCTAACCACTAAACCACCATGCCCCTCAGCTACATTTATTCTAGCGTTTAATTAACTTCCTGAAAGTTTCAGCATAAAAAGATCCTAAAAGAGCCTGCTTCACCAAGTCATCAGGGATGGACGTCACTGACAGACATACGGCCATATTTGAACCGTTTACACAACATGTGTCATGGGAGCTTAAAAGGTGTATAATTGTCGTGAAATAAGGCTCTGCTGTTTTAAAGCGTGCATTGACAATAAACAATGCATGCGACAATGTTACACGCGGAGTGACAGCACCCAGCCACTAGAGTGCACCGTATCCCACATCTGTGTTTAACGAGGGCCAGGAAGCGCAAAATTCATTCATATAGAAGGCACTTCTAATAAAGATGTGAAAGTGAATACATGTTTGTGCTTCGAGGAGAAAAAGCGCTGTGTGTTTTGTGTTATGAGGCAACTTCGCTCATCAAACACTATATACTGTATTATAGTTATAACTGGTCCTTCGAGGGCAACCATAATGCCTAAGTGGCCCATGGTGATGATGGGTTTCACACCCCTTGATTACACCATTCAAACATCCTGTACATTCATTCATTTATATTCTACCGCTTTATCCGATCTTCTCTCGGGTCACGGGGAGTCTGTGCCTATCTCAGGCGTCTATGGGCATTAAGGCAGGATACACTGGATGGAATGCCAACCCATTACAGTACACACACACTCACACACACACATTCATATACTAGGGACAATTTTCCAAGGTGCCAATCAATCTACCGTGCATGTTTTTGGACCGGGAGGAAACCGGAGAACACGGAGAAAAACCCCCTGAGGCACGGGGAGAACATGCACAAACTCCACACACACATTGACCGATACGGGAATCGAACCCGGAACCTGGAGGTGTGAGGCAAACATGCTAACCACTAAACCACCGTGGCCCCTCACATCCTGTACAATAAAACACAATTAATTAAGTACAATTAAACATAACGATTTGACTGGGACTCGCAATGTTTATCACGATGTATCCACACCTCACCTCAATGTCCTTTCCCAATAGCTCTTCTTTGTGGATCACAATTGTCGGGCTACGACGTTCATCGACCCCCGGCTTCCCCTGCAGAGCTCGCGCTCCAGCGGCCTCTTGGCGCATCGTCAGCATCTGAGCCGCCAAAGGAGCCACAGCGCTGGAGAGGTCCAGGTATGACGTCTTTTGCATTTTCCTTTATTTTAAAGATTTAAAAAACAAGTATATAAGCTCGTTTCTCGGTGCTCTAGGTGGCAGATGACTCGCGCTCTCCGAGCCCCCCCATGCAACCTCGACCCTCCGGCACTTTCGGTGATTCCAGTCGTAACCAGTACCAAGACCTGGTACCTATGGGTAGGTCTACATACACACTTCTTGGGGAAGGATTTGCCCTTGTTATTGAGACCTCGATTTGAGAGTCGATTTGATTCCACTCGAGGCCGCGACACAGTCCTGGAGTAGGACACGAGTCTGGGCCCGAAAAAGTTTTCTGTATTGACGTGGATTTGGGCCAGAATATTTAATTTTTTTGGTTTCAGCCCTCACGAAATAAGGTCTTGGTCTACATTGAGAGTAAATCCTTATTATCGAAAGGCCAAATAAAATTAGGCTTTAGTAATCATACTTGAATCACAGCGTCTCCTGGTTTTGGACTTGTCCTTTAAAATAATACTTGAATTGAGGAATCCACCATGATCTAATTCATTCAATTAGATCTAATTCATTGGGATTCTTGCTTTACTGCATTGCTTCTAACTGCCTGATGCCTGATTCTCCTGATGCCTGATTCATCTTCTACCGCTATATCCGATCTTCCCTCGGGTCACGGGGAGTCTATGGGCATTAAGGCAGGATACACCCTGGATGGAATGCCAACCCATCGCAGGGCACAACACACACACCACACACATTCACACACACATTCATACACTAGGGACAATTTTCCAAGGTGCCAATCAACCTACCGTGCATGTTTTTTTTGGACCGGGAGGAAACCGGAGAACCCGGAGAAAAACCCCCTGAGGCACGGGGAGAACATGCACAAACTCCACACACACATGGCCGAGACGGGAATCGAACCCGGACCCTGGCGGTGTGAGGCGAACGTGCTAACCAATAAAGCCACCGTGCCCCGTCTAGTATATTATACACGAAATATATACAAAAAGCTATTTTATATTTCACCAGAAGATGGCAGTAGACCTCTCTCCTCACTCTCACTCTCCTGTTACAAAGTCAGGAAAGAGGGAGGCAAAGCTATAAAACTCCACTGTATTATTTCCTAATAATTAATAATAATCTGAATTTTGACATCCGATACACAATCAAATAACACATTTTTCGACTTTTTGATATTCTGTTGAAATTAAAAAGAGTGATACACAGATTTATTACTGAAAAAAAAGTACGTCTGAAGAAGACAAGAGTAATATATAATGTTTCAAATAAACCTAGATATGTTTAATCTTACCGAAATACTTTTTTTTTCTTACTTTTATGGTGTCTTCAAATATGAAAGTCAAAGTAATTTGGTAAAAACGTGTTTATATTTATCTGTGTTCTGTCTGATTTAATACAATTTGCATTAAATAGTTCATCTGGCCCTCTTTGCAAAACATTTGGACACCCCTGATTTAAGCACACACACATATGTGTATGTGTGTGTGTATATATATATATATATATATATATATATATATATATATATATATCTATAGATATATATATATATATATATATATATATATATATATATATATATAATATATATATATATATATATATATATATATGTCAATTATTTCAAATATTCTATCTCAATTCATTTGTCATGAGTAAACCCGCCTCCATGCGCCCCCTATGGGTAATAGAATGCAATGGCATCTTACCGATCCAGCACGTTTTTATACCTGCAAAATTAAAAGTCCTGCTTTGAACTGCAAAGTTTGTTGGCGTATCTTATGAATTTTTTCGTCTGCCAAGGAAAAAAAAGCTATTTTTCGAGTCTGCACGAGTTTATAGTTTATAATTCTCCAGTCTGTAATTGGTTTGTAAACTAGGGGCTAGGTGTGAACTGAACGGCTGATTAATGCTGACTAATGTTTAATAAGCATCATTGTCTCACAATAATGCTGTTTTAACATTCTCCAGCTTACAACGAGAAAATCGTGGCGTTCCTGCGGCAGCCGAACATCTTAGAGATCCTTCAGGAGCGGCAGCCGGAGCTTGTGAGAAACCATTCCCTCAGGTATGTTCTGCCCGAGATGCTGACGACAAAGATGTCTCCTTTCGCTAATCGTCCCAAAGAATCGTTCTCTGAAAGGGAAACTAAATATTTCCAGAGAGAAAGTGCAGTTTATTCGGAACGAAGGTGCGTCCGGATTGGCTCGGCTCTCTGGCGACGCCGATCTGGTGATGCTGCTCAGGTCAGTGCGAGCGCCCGCCTTACACTACGCCGTGTACATGTTTGTTTGTAGAGCCCATTTTCTCTCTTTGCAGTCTTTTTGAAGAGGAAGTGATGTCGTACGTGCCGCCCCACGCCTTACTCCACACCAGTTACTGTCACGCGTCCCCACAAAGCTCCCCCGGTGAGAGGTCACATGACCCCGTCCCGTTTTTTTCGTTTGTCAGGTCTCAGGATCTGACGTTGGATTATTAGCAGCCAATTTTTGACGCCATCATGGTTAAAAGTTCCTAATAAATCGATGTATTGCATTTTTTTTAATGCTTCATTTTAATTGCAGAATTGGATTTTGTTCCAGTATCACATTTCCATTCCTTAACTACATTGCCTCTTTCTCTCTCTCTTTGTCTCTCCCACTCTTAAGGAACTCCTCGTGCAAATGCCCGTGCCCCTGCGCCTTACAAACGCGACTTTGAGGCAAAACTACGAAATTTCTACCGCAAACTGGAGACTAAAGGTTATGGGCAAGGCCCAGGAAAAGTGAAGTAAGTCTGGATATTCTCCATACACATACATTTCTTCTACCCCTTTATTTACCCACCTATCCTCAGGCGTCTATGGGCATTAAGGCTGGATACACCCTGTATGGGAATGCCAACCCATTGCAGGACACACACACACACACACACACACATTCATACACTAGGGACAATTTTCCAAGGTGCCAATCAACCTACCGTGCATGTTTTTGGACCTGGGAGGAAACCGGAGAACCCGGAGAAAAACCCCCTGAGGAGGAAACCCCTGAGGCGCGGGGAGAACATGCAAACTCCACACACACATGGCCGAGACGGGAATTGAACCCGGACCCTGGTGGTGTGAGGCGAAAGACTAAGAACCACTAAGCTACCGTGCCCCTTTTTTTAAATATATATATATATATATATATATATATATATATATATATATATATACATATATATATATATATACATGTCAACTATTTCACATATTTTATCTCAATTCATTTGTCATGAGTAAACCCGCCTCCATGCGTCCCTATGGGTAATAGAATGCACTGGCAGCTTACTAATACAGCACATTATTATACCTGCAAAATTAAAAGTCCTGCTGTGAACTGCAAAGTTTGTTGGTGTGTGCTATGAATTTTTGCGGCTGCCAGGAGAAAAAAGCTATTTTTCGAGTCTGACAGTTCTTTATAATTTATAATTCTCCAGTCTGTAATTCCTAGAAGTATAAAGCCTGTAAAATAATGTGACTTTGCCTATGTAAGAAGTTACAATATTAACCCCATGTCTCCCTTGAACAATCATATGTAAATAATTGCAGATACTATAATTGGGCAATTAGTGCCTCCAATATGATCTACACTACATGTCAAATATGTCTCAACCAGAATTGGAGGAATACATGTGTTAAATTCGGACGAGAAGCGGAAAGCTAAATCATTCATTCATTCATCTTCTACCGCTTTATCCGATCTTCCCTCGGGTCACGGGGAGTCTGTGCCTATCTCAGGCCGTCTATGGGCATTAAGGCAGGATACACCCTAGATGGAATGCCAACCCATCGCAGGACACACACACACACACACTCATTCACACATTAGGGACAATTTTCCAAGGTGCCAATCAACCTACCGTGAATGTTTTTGGACCGGGGGAGGAAACCGGAGAACCCGGAGAAAAACCCCCTGAGGCACGGGGAGAACATGCACAAACTCCACACACACATGGCCGAGACGGGAATCGAACCCGGACCCTGGCGGTGTGAGGCGATCATGCTAACCACTAAGCCACCGTGCCCCCTCGAAAGCTAAATCAAATGAAAGCAATTAAACATTCAGAAATATACATAGAATAGTTTTAATGACTCGACACTGGATTCGTATATTTGTATAATACCCTGCTGCTTTTACCGTCCCATTCCCAGACTGATCATCCGCAGAGATCACCTCCTGGAAGATGCCTTCAACCAGATCATGTGCTACTCACGCAAGGACCTGCAGAGGAGCAAACTGTATGTCAGCTTCGTAGGGGAGGAGGGGTGAGTAATTCACTACAATATCGCATGTCGAGGCTGTAGCTCGGCCTGCAGAATCGGATAGGGATTGTTTCTGATTATCCGGGATCTCCTGGAGCGCCGGGTTTCATTTTAACACGCGTGTGCTTATGCTGTAAAAAAAAAAATCCTAGATAAAAGATCCACAATAAAAGAAATGAAGCCTTTATTTAAAGAATAGATTAGTTGCTAGGGGCCCCTGCATTAGAGTGTAATACTAGTAGACCTTTATTTCCTCGATCAGATTGGACTACAGCGGTCCGTCGAGGGAGTTCTTCTTCCTGGTGTCCCGTGAGCTCTTTAACCCGTATTATGGACTCTTCGAATACTCAGCTAATGACACCTACACTGTGCAGATCAGCCCAATGTCGGCCTTCGTGGACAACCACCATGAATGGTGAGCAGCCACCTGTAACACGCGTTGTCGATGCCGATTTATATAATATTATATAATTGTTTATATATATATATATATATATATATATATATATATATATATATATATATATATATATATATATATATATACTTTTTTGAGCCGTGCGAAGCTTTTACTCCTGTTCCTCAGGTTCCGGTTCAGCGGGCGCATTCTGGGCCTGGCGCTGATTCACCAGTACCTCCTGGATGCCTTCTTCACCCGGCCGTTCTACAAAGGGCTGCTGCGCATGTGAGTCTTTCTACTGAGATGTGCGTTCGCTGTAATATATCTCCTTCCGATGCTACTTCCGATGAAAACGTTGAAAACGTGAAATCCTGCCGGGCAAATCTTCCATACGTTTGATGTACGGGTGACGAGTCGTTCCAGGTGTTCAGCAGCGGAAGAACCTCAGTGGAAGAGCACAAGACAGATTCGGCTTCTGAGGACTTGGATCTCTTCCCGAAGGTGAAGATCCAACTTTGCGGAGAAGAAAACTCCCAGGACACGTTGTAGAAGAACGCAAGGAGAGCTGTTTTGCTGAGCATTGGGACTATTTTACTCTGCGGATGTACACAGGACCATGTCTTTTGGCACTTATGAAGTCTGGTGCTTCTGGTGACTTTGCATGCAACCTTGTGCTGCCATCTGTTGGCTAGATGCAGAACTTGCCTGGAAAAAAAAAAAAATATATAAAAAAAAGTTGTATATATATATATATATATATATATATATATATATATATATATATATATATACACAGTACACACATATAAATAAATATAAAATGTTTTATTTCGTTATAGACCGTGCGATTTGAGTGACTTGGAGTTTCTGGATGAGGAGTTCCATCAGAGCCTGCAGTGGATGAAAGACAACGACATCGAGAACATGCTGGATCTCACCTTCACCGTCAACGAGGAGGTGTTTTGGCCAGGTCAGCTATGTGCTCATGGTGCTTACATATTAGACATGTTAGCCTTAAAAAAACCCCACCCCCCCCCCCCCCCCCCCCCCCCCCCCCGCCCCCTAAAAAAAAAAAAAATTTCTAGGAGCTAATAATACGAAGCTCATCCTTAGTTCAAATTGTTTTATTTATATGTTTTTTATGACAAGTAACGCAGATGATTATTCCCTTATATAAAGTTAAGCCCATAAGTATATATTCCAGCTAGACTTCATTCATTCATTGATCTTCTACCGCTTTTATCCGATCTTCCCTCGGGTCACGGGGAGTCTGTGTACCTATCTCAGGCGTCTATGGGCATTAAGGCAGGATACACCCTGGATGGAATGCCAACCCATCACAGGGCACACACAAACACACACATTCATACACTAGGGACAATTTTCCAAGGTGCCAATCAACCTACCGTGCATGTTTTTGGACCGGGAGGAAACCGGAGAACCCGGAGAAAAAAAAAAAACCTCCTGAGGCACGGGGAGAACATGCAAACTCCACACACACATGGCCGAGACGGGAATCGAACCCGGATCCTGGCGGTGTGAGGCGAACGTGCTAACCACTAAGCCACCGTGCCCCCTTAGAGATATATATGATATATATATATATATATATATATATATATATATATATATATATATATATATATATATATATATATATATATATATATATATATATATATATATATATATATATATATTTTCGCATCTGAACAAAAGTAACTGTAATTTAATTACATGTTGTTGTTTTTCTGCAGTTACTGTAACGAATTACTTTTATTTTGCAATGAAATTCCGTAACGCCGTTACATGTAACGACATACTTTGATCTAGCGGATGTTTTCGTCGAATATTTCGGGTGGAAAATGGAATCTTTCGGGTGAATGTGAACAGATCACGGAGCGCGAGCTGAAGCCCGGAGGAGCCGGAGTCCCGGTGTGCGAGAAAAACAAGAAGGAGTACATCGAGCGCATGGTGAAGTGGCGTATCGAGAGAGGCGTGGCGCAGCAGACCGAGAGCCTGGTGCGAGGCTTCTACGAGGTAGACCATCGTCTCCCAATCTAATATCACTGCTTTCCTCATTGTGAAATTTCCCGGTGCCTATTGGGCTTTTTGTTGTTTGTTGGCGCAGGTCGTGGACGTGCGGCTGGTCTCCGTCTTCGACGCCCGCGAGCTGGAGCTGGTGATCGCCGGGACGGCGGAAATCGACCTGGCGGACTGGAGGAACAACACCGAGTATCGAGGAGGTTTGAATTTCTGTCAAAAGAAAACATGATTGGATTCGATGTGGATATTTAAAGTCCGTGTTTTTTCCGCGTCTTTCGCTGAAGGTTATCACGACGGACACATCGTGATCCGATGGTTCTGGGTGGCGGTGGAGCGTTTCAACAACGAGCAGAGGCTGAGGCTTCTTCAGGTACACCACAAAACCTTCCCGAAGAGGTTTCTCCCCTCTTCTCTGGTTTTCTCCAGTGATTTCTGTTTTTCTTTTTTTTTTTTGTTGTACAGTTTGTCACTGGCACTTCAAGTGTTCCCTATGAAGGCTTCGCTTCTCTTCGGGGGAGCAACGGGCCACGACGCTTTTGTGTCGAAAAATGGGGCAAAGTTACCTCCCTTCCAAGGTACGCCTGGAGATTCACTTTTTAAGCTCATTCGAGGAGTTGAGGCCATGTCAGTTTGTTCTAGTATCTAGTAATATCTTCTACCGCTTTATGGGCGTCTATGGGCATTAAGGCAGGATACACCCTGGATGGAATGCCAACCCATCACACACACACACACACACACACACTCACATTCACATACACTAGGGGCAATTTTCCAAGGTGCCAATCAACCTTCTCCGTAAACCGGAGAACCTGGAGAAAAAAACCCTGAGGCACGGGGAGAACATGCAAACTCCACACACACATGGCCGAGACGGGAATCGAACCCGGACCCTGGAGGTGTGATGCGAACATGTTAACCACTAAATCACCGTGCGCCCCACAATATAATACATTCATTAATTCATTCATCTTCTACCGCTTTATCCGATCTTCCCTCGGGTCACGGGGAGTCTGTGTCTATCTCAGGCGTCTATGGGTATTAAGGCAGGATACACCCTGGATGGAATGCCAACCCATCGCAGAGCACAAACACACACACACACACACACACACTCACACATGCACACTCATACACACTAGGGACAATTTTCCAAGGTGCCAATCAACCTACCGTGCATGTTTTTGGACCGGGGGAGGAAACCGGAGAACCCGGAGAAAAACCCCCTGAGGCACGGGGAGAACATGCAAACGCCACACACACATGGCCGAGACGGGAATCAAACCCGGACCCTGGCGGTGTGAGGCGAACGTGCTAACCACTAAACCACCGTGTCCCTCAATATGATAGAAATGAACATTTTCAAAGATTTAAATCGAGGCAAACTTCCTTTGAATGACTTTTTCATACTTTGTATGTTTTCATAAAAACCTATATCCATTAATAATATTCCTTAATAAGACGACAGTGCATATGGCATGACAGGAAAAGTCTAGACATGAACAGAGGCGTCAAGTAACAAAGTACAAATACTTCGTTATCTTACTTAAGTAGAAATTTAAGTAGTAATCATTTTCATCTTCTACCACACACATTTTCACTCAATTACCTGTACTTTATACACATACGCCCTCGTTACTCCTATTTCATATCGGCTCGCTTTCATTCCATCGTTCAAAATATCCAGATATAAACATCTCCATCCGGATAGAGTGAATGTGATTGGATGAGATCTAAACATATACCATCCCGACACCCTATTGGTTTCATCGCACCTGCACACGATGACAAATCACATCACACAATACAAAATATGACATGGCAAGTCAAGAGGATATGGGATGGCATGACATAAGAGGACAAGACAAGATATTGCGTTACATGACAAGACAATGCACGACTGACAAGACATCACATGACATGGAGAAGGATGAGCTTCCGTGGCAGCTGAAAGGGGAAAAAGAAAATGATATATGACGACATGACATTACGAAATAAGTCAAGATGTGTCATTTCGAGACGTCGCAGTGTCTTACGTTCAAATCTTACGTGCAAATGCATCACTGTTTTTTCTTTTTCTTTTTTTTCCCCACCACATCCATATGTCTTCACAGGGCTCACACCTGCTTTAACCGCCTGGATCTTCCCCCATACCACTCCTTCTCCATGCTCTATGAGAAGGTTCTGACCGCTGTGGAGGAAACGAGCACGTTTGGCCTAGAGTGAGGCTCCTTCCCGGACCCGGTGATCGCGCCCTTCCAACCCGGAAACCCTTTTTGCCTTTTATTCTGTACCCCGGTCCTCGTCTCCCTCGTTCGATAATGGCCTTGTTTCCTGGACCCCCCCCCCCCCTTCCCTACACACACACACTTTTTTTTGTGTTCCTCTGCTATATGAAACCAGGATTATGTGACTACAGCATGACACATCTTTCTAGGACCTCTACCTTCTGGGTCTTCAAAGACACACACACACACACACACACACACACACACACACACACACACACACACACACACACACACATAGGGTAAATGCATTAGATACTGAAGATTAGTCTTAAACACAGAAAGCCTTTTTTTTTTTACAATGCATTCAAACGGGGGATTTAAGAAATGTACCCCATAACGTACCCCATAACGTACCCCATTAAGATGTACCCCATAACGGTACAATCTTTTCACCCCCGGAGCAGGAGTTTCAGCACTGATTAGCAACAAGATTTAAGCTTCCGAGATTCAGAACGGACGGGCGATATTAGACAAACACGAAAGCCTTTCATTTCTTCACACAGAGAAAAAAAAAAAACGAGCCAGAAAGAGAATGTTAAGAACAGGTTATTACAGTTCTCTCGGGCGACATAACAACTTTGGCGGCGTGAGCGTTATACAAATTCGTAAGCAGGTGGGGATTCTCGAACGTCCCGTTCCAAATTTACCTTCATGGCATTTGGCTGACGCCCGTATCCAGAGCGACTCCCTCATACAACCGAGCAGCGATGGGATTGAGGGCCTTGCTCAGTGGCCCATGAGTGGTAGCTAATTCTGGGTGGTGGGATTTGAACTCAAGACCTTCAGATCCAAACGTCCAATGTTGTAACAACTTTGCTATCATCCCTAAATTTGTGTCCTTTTCTTCTGGCGAAGGTATTCTCGAGATTTTTGATGCCACGTCGTATAGTGTTACTAAAAGGAGGTCTGGGTGGGGGGGATTTTTCAGCGAAAACGGTCAGCTGTCCAAAAATTTTTGCCTGGCATAGTGTGTAAAGGAAAACTCAAAAACATAGTGTTTACATAATGAGAAAAAAAAAAAAAAAAAAAAAAAAAAAAAAATATATATATATATATATATATATATATATATATATTCATTCATTCATCTTCCGCTTTATCCGATCTTCCCTCGGGTCATGGGGAGTCTGTGCCTATCTCAGGCGTCTATGGGTATTAAGGCAGGATACACCCTGGATGGAATGCCAACCCATCGCAGGATAGACACACCACACACACACACACACACACACACATTCATACACTAGGGACAATTTTTCCAAGGTGCCAATCAACCTACCGTGCATGTTTTTGGACTGAGGGGGGAGGAAACTGGAGAACCCGGAGAAAAAACCCCCTGAGGCACGGAGGAGAACATGCAAACTCCACACACACATGGCCGAGACGGGAGACGGGAATCGAACCCGGACCTTGGTGGTGTGAGGTGAACGTGCTAACCACTAAACCACCGTGCCCCGATGTTGTATTATATATATATATATATTATATATATATATATATATATATATATATATATATATATATATATATATATATATATATATAGTAACGAGATCATATGTTGCCAAACGTTTTTAGACCATTCAGAGTTACAAAGTGGCACAGATCCCCATACTACAGTATATCTAAAACAGACAGGCTGGTGCTGCCCTGATGTATCTGGGGAGGTGAAAGCTCAGTGTTTAAGGCAAGATCGCAGGTTCAAATCCCCACCACCAAGCTGCCACTAGTGGGCCCTTGAGCAAGGCCCTTAACCCTCAACTGCAAATCTTTTCCCCATTTCCTAATGCTGCATGACACAGGTCTCCAGAGGCACGGGTCTTTTGTGACCTCACGCTCATCGTCTTTGCTCTACGGCGTCTTAATACCCGTACATTCCTCCATCCGTTTTGTGCGTGTTTTCGGCGAGGACGAGCGCAGCATGGTTCGAGAATTTGTGATTTTATACGTAAAATTTTTCCACATCACATACACGGAGCAATCGGCGGAATATGACTCTGGAAGGTACATAATGGTGATAATTAGGGAATATCTAGGTTAATAACCGGTCGAAAAAAAAAAGAAAAAAAAAAACGTCTAGCCAGACCACCACCGTCATTTCCTTCCCAAAGATTTATCATGAATGAAATAGCAATTTTTCACTGTAATCCAAGTGTTTTAGTGGAGCATGTTGACTAACATCATCTGAACAATATTTTTCTTTAAGCACATTTCACATCTAATAAATAAATAAATATAAATATAATATATATATATATATATATATATATATATATATATATATATATATATATATATATATATATATATATATATATATATATATATATATAAATAAATTTTTTTCCCCGTGTAACCAGCAGGGGTCAGAATCTCGATGCTGAAAACGACGTGCACGAAACGAAATTTCCTTTCTTCGGATTCCCTTAATGTGCATCTTTCTACAAACACACACACACACACACACACACACCGGTTTTTAATCCGTCTTCACTTCTTACACGTTCTCTGTATAAACCGATTTCTAGTGCAAACTAATGCATGCAGGGTCAGAAAATGCAGTACCTGAGTTTGACCCTTAGGTGTCATAGCTTGTTATTGCATGCTGGACGTAGAGACCCGATGCCGGTCCCGATTAGTTTTACTTGCATGAGGAGTTGCTGTTACCAACCGACGGGGTTCAAGAAGAAGAAGAAGAAGAAGAAGAAAAACAATCGATAAATCATGTTCAACGATTTTATTTACTGCTGTCTGTGAAAGTCTGGAGCAGCTGCTGACAGACGAGTTGTTGAGCCCATGATCATGCATGTTGTTCCAAATCATCTCCATGTCTGTATATAACTGTATTATATGGATGCCTGTCTTGTTTCAAAATATATTTTGCACTGAATGTACCAAACGGGGTTATGATGAGTTTTGTTGTTGTTGTTGTTGTTGTTGTTTTGTGCATTGTTTTTTTTTTTTTTGGATCGTCTTCATATTCGTATGAAGGTCTTAGTTGCAGATGAAGAGAATCTGATATATCTATATTACTCATAAATAAGACTATTACAGGAAAGGGGGGGACAGTCCAATGTGCAAAACTGAGGACTTCTTTCTCACCCAATCAGAGCTCGGAGCTCAGCGCAGCCAATGAGAGTCTTCTAATTCCTCTATATTGGAAATATTAACGATTTTGAAACTATCTATCTATCATTTCTCTCTTTTTTTTCTACCAACAAACTACCTTTATCATGCCTCCATTGAATAAGTGTAAACGCCACTTACTTTCTTTTCCTCTTACTCTCTGAAATTCTAAAACAATTTTTCGTGATTTATTTTTATAACTGTAAATTATATAAAAATCCCATAAGAAAATCCCCACATGAAGGACCCATACAGTCATGACCAAGATCTGTTTCTGTATTACATAACAGTAAAAGAATGAGAACTTTTATCCAGGTTAATATGCACTCATCAGTCAATCGTATAGAAATAACTATTATATTTATATGATATATATATATCTATATTATTAGTATATATAGATATATAGATATATATATATATATATATATAAATTTTTTACATATAAATAAATAAAAATAATTAACTTTTTTTAATATTTACTTTTTAGTTTTTCTAAATTAGTTATTATTTATTTATTAAAATATATAATATATCTATTTTTAATGATGTTTTTTTTTACAGCTGTCAAAATTGACATGTGATCACTGTTGAAAAGTGTGAACGCAATTTATTATCGTATTTTATGTATTTATAATGAATCAATCAATAAGTTGACGATTGATTATGGCAATTAATTAGTTATAACGTCATCCATCCAATTCTACATTATGCGCTTTAATAATAATAATACTCACAATAATACTCTACTTTAATAATATTATAATATACTTTAATAATAATAATAATAATAATAATAATCACTTTAATAATACTCACAAATAATACTCACTTTCCTTCTTTCTGTAACTTCCTTTATTCCTCCATTGAATAAGCGCAAACGTCCCTGTTTATAGCGGCAGACTTGTTTAAATTTGTGTGCTGCTTCCTCTTTGTTACGTTCTGAATTTCTGGAAATTTTAAATGATTTATTTTTATAACTGTAAATTACATAAAAATCCCATAAGAAAATCCCCACATGAAGGACCCATACAGTCATGACCAAGATCTGTTTCTGTATTACTTAACTATAAAAGAATGAGAACTTTTATCCAGGTTAAAATGCACTCATCAGTCATTCGTATAGAAATAACTATCATGCATTAATAAAATTGCATTTATTCTTTAAAAAAACATCCATTAAAATTATATATATATATATATATATATATATTATATAATCTATAAATAAAAATAATATAACTTTTTAATATTTACTTATTTACTTTTTAGTTTCTCCAAATTAATTAATTATTTATTAAAATATATAATATATCTATTTTTTAATGGCTTTTTTTTTTACAGCTGTCAAAATTGACATGTTAAAAAGCCTGAAAGCAATTTCATTATTATTTATTGATTAAAATATATAATATATCTATTTTTAATTGCTTTTTTCTACGTCTGTCAAAATCAAAACGCTAAAAAGCGTTAACGCAATTTTCTTCTTAATTGTGTGTTTATAATTAATTAATTAATTGACATAATTATGTCAATAAGTGGTTATGACGTCATCCATCCAATTCTACATTATGCGCTCTAGGACTTTGTGCCCTAGTTTTAGTGATGCTTTATTCCGGTTCGACTAGTATGAAAAACAGCAATAAACAAATATAAAACATTCGACGCAACACACATTTATCCTTTACTCAGACTCCTCTGCTCGGAAGGGCATGGGTTCATATCCCAAGCATTACCCAGCTGGACTCCTCGTGGGCCCTTGAGAAAGGCCCTTTTACTTTTAAATGAAAGTCTCTTTGGAAGGGAAAAAGACTAAAATCGGTATAACACTAGGTTTTGGGATTGGGGTACCCACAGGAACCCCAGCGGGTTTAAGCAGAGGGTTGTATTGGCCCCGCCTTCGAGCGTCTTACATCATGACGTTAAGACAAGACCCGGAAGTGGGAATGTGTCATGGTGCCAACGGGCTGCACTTTTCGAATCGGTGAAAACAGGAAACTCGGGATCAACAACGGGAATCTTTTTTTTTGTTGTAAAGACGAGAAAACCGGAATATATGAAGGCAAATATGAATTTCTAAGGTGTCAAAAAATAAACAAACAAACAAATAAATAAATAGAGGTGTGGATCGACAAAGCCTGTTAGAGAGGGGGGGTGAGTGATCCGAAAAGCGAAAACACACCGGATTAGTGTCAATGACATCATTGCTGAAATTGATATAAGGAAATAAAAGTAATACTTTGTCGCGAGGAAATGCACCATGTCGCGGAGACGATCCTGAACGAGATCCTGCTTCCAGTCCCCTTTTCCAGACCCGAGATAGTTTCCATACTTTCCTGTTTACATTCCTGAAGGCGGTAAGTTGAAAACAAAAAAACATCAAACGTTATTTTTTATGTCACG
>JACRUU010000018.1:22002983-22032983 GCA_030449085.1 Kryptopterus vitreolus | reverse complement strand
AATCACTGCAATCAAACGCTTCCTGTAACTGTCAATGAGACATCTGCACCTCTCAGCAGGTATTTTGGCCCACTCCTCATGAGCAAACTGCTCCAGTTGTGTCCGGTTTGAAGGGTGCCTTTTCCAGACTGCATGTTTCAGCTCCTTCCAAAGATGCTCAATAGGATTGAGGTCAGGGCTCATAGACGGCCACTTTAGAATAGTCCAATTTTTTCCTCTTAGCCATTCTTGGGTGTTTTTAGCTGTGTGTTTTGGGTCATTGTCCTGTTGCAAGACCCATGACCTGCGACTGAGACCAAGCTTTCTGACACTGGCTAGTACATTTCTCTCTAGAATTCCTTGATAGTCTTGAGATTTCATTGTACCCTGCACAGATTCAAGACACCCTGTGCCAGACGCAGCAAAGCAGCCCCAGAACATAACAGAGCCTCCTCCATGTTTCACAGTAGGGACAGTGTTCTTTTCTTGATATGCTTCATTTTTTCGTCTGTGAACATACAGCTGATGTGCCTTGGCAAAAACTTCGATTTTTGTCTCATCTGTCCACAGGACATTCTCCCAGAAGCTTTGTGGCTTGTCAACATGTAGTTTGGCATATTCCAGTCTTGCTTTTTTTTTTATGATTCGTTTTCAACAATGGTGTCCTCCTTGGTCGTCTCCCATGTAGTCCACTTTGGCTCAAACAACGACGGATGGTGCGATCTGACACTGATGTTCCTTGAGCATGAAGTTCACCTTGAATCTCTTTAGAAGTCTTTCTAGGCTCTTTTGTTACCATTCGGATTATCCGTCTCTTAGATTTGTCATCAATTTTCCTCCTGCGGCCACGTCCAGGGAGGTTGGCTACAGTCCCATGGATCTTAAACTTCTGAATAATATGTGCAACTGTACTCACAGGAACATCTAGTTGCTTGGAGATGGTCTTATAGCCTTTACCTTTAACATGCTTGTCTATAATTTTCTTTCTGATCTCTTGAGACAGCTCTTTCCTTTGCTTCCTCTGGTCCATGTCGAGTGTGGTACACACCATATCACCAAACAACACAGTGATTACCTGGAGCCATATATATAGGCCCAATGGCTGATTACAAGGTTGTAGACACCTGTGATGCTAATTAGTGGACACACCTTCAATTAACATGTCCCTTTGGTCACATTATTTTCTGTGTTTTCTAGGGGTACCATCATTTTTGTCCATGCCTGTTTCATGAGTTTATTTTTTTACATAATTCTGTTGAAGCATGGTTGAAAAACAATGTCTGACTTTCATTGGTTAACATTTATAGAATTTTTATTTATTATTACTTTTGTCAGATTAAAGTTATTTCTGTGACCATTGTGACTTTTTCTTTCATTGACCAAAGGGTACCAACAATTTTGTCCACGTCTGTATATATATATATATATATATATACACACATACACACACACACACACACACACACAGACATATATATACACACACATACATACATATATATATATAAAACACCTGAGCTGCTCGATACTAAGTCGCTCTTTATAGGGCCGTAGTTAAATCAGTCAAATGCCGTAAATGTTTCCCGTAATACGGGAAAAATCAGTGGTGCATACATTAACACACGACATCGATATCATGTATTTCTATGAGGGCTGGGTGTTAACCCTGGATATTCTGCCTTGGTTCCCACAACACTGCTGAGTCAGTACACAAACACACTACTCAGTGTGTCTTAGGCACGTCCTTGTGTGTGTGTGTGTGTTGCATGTGGTCGTAAAGAGGAAGGAAACCATAGAGGGAAGCAGCACCATGAAAACACAGAGAAAACAGAAGTGAAATGTGTACACATTCGGCTCTTATGCTTTATCACACTCTTTATCACACTCCCATGAACGTATAACTATAAAGGCCTTTGTCGCTTTTCCTTCTACAGGAAATTTCCATATGTGAGTGTCTGTGTGTGTGTGTGTGCGCGCATGTGTGTACAGTAAGTGAGTGAACGAGTGACCGCAAACATTTTGTCTTAGAAAAGCCCGGACACAAGAATATGTAAATACTTCTGGGTGCTTTAAGAGGAACATACTTGTGCGTGTGTTTGTGTGCGTGTGTGTGTGTGTGTGTGTTTGTGTGTGTGTGTGTGTGTGCGCTTTGCTGTAATTAAACACTATAGTATAATTACAGCTTTAGTTGTCGAACCTGTGTTTTTGTGATACACTCTTAGACGGATCCATACGCCTGTCTGATATTTTTGTCGTCATGAGAACAAAGGTGTTGTGCTGTGTGTGTTTGTGTGTGTGTGTGTGTGTGTGTGTGTGTGTGCGTGTGTGTGCGTGTGTGTATATCCGCAAGATATCCATAAGATATCCATTCTTGTACAACTCTCTTACACTCTGACACCGGCCGCTTTTGGATCATGTGATTCCGTAACACATTTGGGTCACATGACGCGCAGAGGAGGAAGTTAATGATCTCGTTAGTGCACTCATAATAATGCACTCGTTTAAATTGTATGAATTCATTCTGAAACTACATCATAGATGATGCGATCTCGGTTTTAAACCTTGACACCAAGTCACAGCATGGTCTAAACCGCACCAGCAAGCGTCTTTAGCGCTCTGTGTGTGTGTGTGTGTGTGTGTGTGTGTGTGTGTGTGTGTGTGTGTGTGTGTGCATCCTGGAAGTGGTCTGGTGCATATTCATCCAGAAATAGACTATCTATGTTTCTATCTTTATTCATTTATTCTCGGACTGTCAATCTATTGAAATATTTCATTGCCAGCGTAATCATAGTATCTGTTCCGAATGTACTTTAAATGTTTTTTTCAAGGTTTTAATAATGTAAATGTATTTTTTATTATTAATATTATTAGTGAAATCAAACTCATAATAGAGCATGGATGCAACATATTAAACGTTTGAAAGTAATGATCTCGTTTTAAATGACGTAAAATCCCCAGGACACCAAACGCAACTTTTCCACACGGAGGCTTTTAATTGGCGGATAAGTGGCGTATTTTGGTGCTTGATTAGAGTTCAAATGAATTTACGTTATATATTTTATATATAGCCATGTGTGTGTGGAGTTTACATGTTCTCCCCGTGCCTCAGGGGGTTTTTCTCCGGGTTCTCCGGTTTCCTCCCCGGTCCAAAAACATGCACGGTAGGTTGATTGGCACCTTGGAAAATTGTCCCTAGTGTGTGAATGTGTGTATGTGTGAATGTGTGTGTGTGTGTGTGTGTGTGTGTGTGTGTGTGTGTGCGCTGCGATGGGTTGGCATTCCATCCAGGGTGTGTATCCTGCCTTAATGCCCATAGACGCCTGAGATAGGCACAGACTCCTCCGTGACCCGAGGGAAGATCGGATATAGTGGTAGAAGATGAATGAATGAATGATTTTATTATTATATATATATGTGTGTGTGGTGTGTGTGTGTGTGTGTGTGTGTGTGTGTGTGTGTGTGTGGTGTGTGTGTGTGTGTGTGTGTGTGTGTGTGTGTATATGTGTATATATATATATATATATATATATGTATATGTATATGTATATATACATATATATGTATATATTAAAAATCCCCGGATGTCTTTGGAAAAAGAGTAGAGGCGTGTCCTCTGACCAATTCGCCCTCTGACCATCACGGCCTCCTAAACGTCCCCACATCTACTGATTGACTTCATCATTCTGTCTCCTCTCCACCAGTAAGCTGGTGTGTGGTGGGAGTTCTGGCGCATTATGGCTGCCGTGGCATCATCCAGGTGGATGCGGAGATCCACCTCTCACAGTGTAAAGGGCTTTGAGTGTCCAGAAAAAGCACTTTATAAATGTAATTTATTATTATTATTATTATTATTATACTTCTTCTAACCAATGGGAGACGGACAGGCGGATCGGTGCAGCCTCTGCAGTAATGCGGTCGATGTACTGGTACGTCGTGGTGAAGAGGGAGCTGAGCCAAAAGGCAAAGCTCTTAATTTACTGGTCGATCTACGTTCCTACTCTCACTTATGTCCATGAGCTTTGGGTCATGAGCGAAAGGGCGAGATCTGGGATACAGGCAGCCGAAATGAGCTTCCTTTGCAGGGTGTCTGGGCGCTCCTTTAGAGATAGGGTGAGAAGTTCAGTCAATCCGAAGTAGCTCAGAGTAGATACAATGCTCCTCCACATCGAGAGCTGGCGTGGCTCGGGCATCTATTTCGGATGCCTCCTGGGCGCCTCCCAGGGGAGGTGTTTCGGGCATTTCCCACCGGGAAGAGGCCTCTGGGAAGACCCTGGACACGTTGGAGGGACTATGTCTCTCGACTGTCCTGGGAACGCCTCGGTGTCCCCCCGGAGGAGCTAGAGGAAGTGGCTGGAGAGAGGGAAGTCTGGGCATCTCTGCCAACCCTGTCCCGGATAGGCGATAGAAGATAGATGGATGGATGGATGGATGGACTTCTTCTAACTCTAGTTTAAATATTTGCAGCAGTTTGCCTGACATTCCATGGTACAAAATGGTCCGACTCTATTTCTGATGTTCTTTTCCTAAGGGGAAAGTTTGCCGTGGTGAAGAAATGCGTGGAGAAGGCGACGGGTAAAGAGTTCGCCGCGAAGTTCGTGAGGAAGCGGCGCCGAGGTCGCGACTGCAGGGCCGACGTGATCCACGAGCTGGCGGTGCTGGAGGCGTCCAGGTGCAACCCCCGCATCATCAACCTACACTCGGCCTACGAGAACGAGCACGACATCGTCCTGCTGCTCGAATAGTGAGTCCAAGTCCGGTTCGATTCCAGGCCGGAGATTTCTATACAATCTGGCAACCCCGAGTCGCAATAACCTCATTAAAAATCGCGTCTCTCCTCAGTGCGGCAGGCGGCGAGATCTTCGACCACTGCGTGTCGGACGAGCTGCTGTCCGAAGGCCAGGTCGTTCGTCTGATCCGGCAGATTCTCGAAGGCGTCCATATGCTCCACCAGACCAACGTGGTCCACCTGGACCTGAAGGTTTGCTGTAACACACAGCTGCTGCAATGCTAGTGGTCTACATGTAAAACACTTCACATACACCTTTCTAAGTTTGAAATGAAATTTTCCTCAATTCGCAGCCTCAGAACATTCTTCTGACCGCTCTGAATCCTCTGGGGGACATTAAGATCGTGGACTTTGGGCTGGCGCGGCGTCTCGGCTCGGTCGGAGAGCTGCGCGAGATCGTCGGGACGCCAGAGTACGTCGGTATGTCAATTTACTCTCGTTCTCGTGTCTACTGCAGGATCTTTTCAGGGGGTTTTGGGGGTTGGTATAATCATTAGGGTGGTAATTGGGTTCAATAAACCCATTTGGGTGGTAATTGGGTTTAGTGCCACCATGTGGCAACTTCAGTAAAACTATTTTGGGGGTAATTAGGTTCAGTAATTGTGGTGGCAACTGGATTCATTCATTCATTCATCTTCTACCACTTTATCCGATCTTCCCTCGGGTCACGGGGAGTCTGTGTCTATCTCAGGCGTCTATGGGCATTAAGGGCAGGACACACCTTACAATCACAAAATGGGGACAATTTTCCAAGGTGCCAATCAACCTACCGTGCACGTTTATGGACCGGGGAGGAAACCGGAGAACCCGGAGAAAAACCCCCTGAGGCACGGGGAGAACATGCACAAACTCCACACACACACACATGGTGGTGGCGGGAATCGAACCCCGACCCTGGAGATGTGAGGCGAACGTGCTAACCACTAACTGCAACTGGATTCAGTCCAACCATTTTGGGGTAAATTAGGATTAGTAAAACCATTGGGAGGGTAACTAGGTTCAGCCATTGGTGTTGGCGGTTTGGGTGGAGGTGGGGGGGGTTGAGTTCAGTAAACCAATTGGGTTGTAATTGGGTTTATTAAACCCATTAGGTGTAAATTAGGGTTCGGTACAACCATTGTGGATTAACTGGGTTCGGTACAAAGACTGGTTGGTAGTTGGGTTTGAATTATAATGTGAAATATCACACAGACTGCAGAGGGGTTTTTTTACATCAAAATTTTTGTCTATTTATTTATTTCACCATAATTCTATATCCTTGTTATTACTGTCTCATATCCGTGTAATTAAGATTTGAATATTTTGTCTCTTTTTATATCTAGCACCAGAAATCCTGAACTATGAGCCCATCACTACTGCCACGGATCTCTGGTAGGTCTATTGGTAAACGTTTTTGGTAAAACATTCGCTAAACGTTCGGTAAACGTTCAATTTGAATTTAATTCGATTGGATTTCTATAATAACGGAATGGAAGCAGCTTCGCAGAAAAGAATCTAAATCTGTTGTTGTGTCGCAATTTTCTTCATAGATTCATCTTGATATATATATATATATATATATATATATATATATATATATATATATATATATATATTTCTAACTGAAAACGTCCACACACATATATATATATATATATATATATATATATATATATATATATATATATATATATATATATATATTATAATTGAAACGTCCACACACACAACACATATATTATATATATATATATATATATATATATATATATATATATATATATATTTCTATACGGTCCACACACCACACACCATATATATATATATATATATATATATATATATATATATATATATATATATATATATATATATATAATATGTATATGTATATATATATCTATATAAATATATATATATATATATATATATATATATATATATAAAATATGTATATGTATATATCTATATATATAAATAAATTTATGATTGAAATCCCCATATATATATATATATTATATATATATATATATATGTTTCAAATCATAAATTTGTGTATGGATTTGTACATTTTGTTTTATGATTTATTTGTATTATTATCCATATTTTATTTTATTTTTTGATTTGTTTTTGATTTTCTTGGCCACCGAATAATTATATCATTTTACGGCTTGACATTCCCGTAATGATTAACCGCTGCTCCGCTATACACTTAATGCCATAAAAGGGCTGTAAACAGTGAGTCACATGCACCCGCGCTCACTCCCTGTATCCGTGTGCGCGTCAGGAGCGTCGGCGTGATCACGTACATGCTGATCACGGGCGAGTCTCCGTTCGCCGGCGAGGACAAGCAGCAGACCTTCCTGAACGTCTCGCAGGTCAACGTGGACTACGGCAAGGAGGCCTTTTCTCGCGTGTCCGAGCTCGCCGTGCATTTCATCCGGAAGCTGCTGGTCAAAGCGCCTGAGTGAGTCCCTTCTGTCCTTCCCAGCTGTCGTTCCAGGTGGGGATTAAGAATCGGGGGAACGACTCCTGAGGTGACCTGAATCGTTGAGATGAATTGATTCATGTCACTGAGAAGTGAGCACATTTATGAATGCAGCAGTAGGTGGTAGCCCAGTGGTTAAGGTGTTGGCCTCTGGACCACAAGATCATGGGTTCAAACCCCACCACCACCAAGCTGCCACTAGTGGGCCCTTGAGCAAGGGGGGGGGGGGGGGGAGGGCAATGAGCAGGCCTTGGAGTGTGATCCATCATTTGCATAAAGTCTGATATGAGATCATGCAGCACTTCTTGCTGTGGAACATTCCAGCACTCGGGCTTTACACCAGTGATTTCAATCCTGTTTACGTTTTTTCTTTGTGCAGACGTTTGTTTTTAAGTGAATTCTGGATTTTAAAAAAACATGAAAAAACGTCATTGCGAAAAATAAAAAGTACTCAATCACGAGCAGAATAAAATAATATTAACATATTAATTCTTATAATAAATAGCATAGAAAATAACAAAAATATGAACAAACAAAAAAATTAAAACAATTCTAAAATTAGCATGTAGTTTCAGTGACTCGCCTCTAGAGGCCGATCTCGTGCTGTATATCGCGACCCGGAAAAACCTATCAAACTGGATTTGTTATTTTTATTGTTATTATTATTTGGGACAATTCATCTGTAAAACATAGAGATGTTTAAAGGTGGCCGTTTGATTTGATTTCGTTTCGAGGGAATAAAATCTACAGCAAACGAAGGCTGAATTTTGTAATCCGCTTTAATTTTGATTGAATCATTCATTCTGTTTGTTTTTGTTTATTTTGTAGCTACATTGTATGTAATGTCGTCGCTCACAGGGGAATGTGAACTAGCGCAATGTAATTCATTGTGTCTTTATAAATCAAACAACACTTGATGTGGCATTTGAAAATTTACTTGAAAAAATTTACGTTTTTTTACTTAAAAGTTCTATAAATGTTATATGTTGTTTGTACAAGTCATTATAGCTTGACATTTAAGTTTATATTTATTAAAATTTTTTATAACGTTTTTTTTTTTATTGAAATCTGGGAAAAGGTATAAAATGGTGAGGTGTTTCATTCGGTAAATTCGATAAAAGTAAAATCTTTCCGAACTTTCGTCTCCACAGGGACCGCCCGAGCGCTGCCGACTGTCTGAGCCACCCCTGGCTGTGGCAGCAGTGCCTAAGCCCCGACCTCCCTCCTCTTCCACCTCCGGTAAACCAGCGTGCCTCCCGCGAGCGCAGCGGCGGCGCCAAGTGGTCGTCCGCTCCCGAGGACCTCGAGGACAAGGAGAACATTCTGGATTCGCCGCAGTCCAAGAGGTTCCGCTTCGAGGGCGACGCTCAGGCTCCGTGAGGCCTCGTCATCTTAAACCCCGTGCGCTTTCTATCCCGGTCCCCGTAAACCACCAACCGGGAACCAAACACAAAACCCACCAAAGATAGTCTGCTGACACCAGAGCGCACTTCCTGCACCAGGTCTTCCTCAACTGAATCTTCCGCTCGTTCTTTCCTCCGTCTTTTTATTGTGTTTGTACGTTTTTAATTCGTTCCATTGTCTGTGTTTTTTTTTTCCATTTTGTAATATTTATTCGAGGTCCAATTTGGTGCGTTGTTTTTCAAATACGTTCGAAACCTGCGATGTTTTAATAGGACGGGTGTTGGGTTTCGTTTTGGGGTGTCATTTTTCACGTATCGCGATCACTTCTCCGTGCTCGGAATTCAACCTGCTTGGACTGCACGGGGGAATGGGGGTGGGGGGACGCAAGACCGTACGTATTAATAATACAAATAAAGGGGCCGAGTCGCATTCGGTGTAGATACTCATAATTGAACGATAGTTCGTGTAATAATGGTAGCCTTGGTGCCAATTGTACAATTCGAATTTTTGCGACGTGCACTTCCCTTTAGTCGCAGAATCTCCCGCCGTAAAGTACTTAACCCTCCACATTCCTGTTCCTCTGTAATATATGAAGGAAAAAGAAAAGAAAAAATCCTGAATTTATACTTTTTTATATATATATATATATATATATATATATATATATATATATATATATATATATATATATATATATATAAAAAGCGTTCATTTTAAGGATATTTTTGTAGCTCTTGTATACAATATATATATATATAAATATATATTTACGCTTCCAAGCAAAGGCAACATTCTCTAATCTGTTGCAGTCCGAGCCGACGATCTCATAATTTCCGCTGAGGGGGGGGGGGGGGGGGGGGGGGGGGGGGGGGGGGGGGGTTTTGGGGGGGAGGGGGGGGGGTTTAAAAAAAAAATGCCGTGCCTTTGATTCTCAGGGTTCTTCGTTTTGCCGATTTTCTTTATTAAACGGATATCGGTGAAATCTTTTATTCGGATTATTTTGCGTGCGTTGGGTTTTTTTTTTTTTTTTTCTTCTACTACTCAAAATTTTCGGTATACGCTTTTTCTTTTTTAAATAAATAACTACGGGCAGGTCAGGAACATGCAGGATGTCGATGGATGTTGTGATGTTTGGGAGACGTAATGATGGGAAGCGGCGGTCGGTCTGCGTCAGACGTGGACGTGGTGTTTTATGGGCCTTTGTGAGGCGGTGTTGGTTCAAGGAGGTCGAAAGGTTGTATGTTGAGAAAACGAGGAAATCGATGTCGGTAAAAAAAAAAAAACAACGGATGTCAAACCATGATGCCTCGTCACGAGACCACGAGTCTTCTGTTGCTGCAAACCATGCTGGGTAATGATGTTTGTGTGACCAATACTCTAATGAGATCGGGAAGGTTGGTGACATCACCATTATGATAATGGCCGCGGAAACTGTCGTGAGACATTTCGAGACGTTGTTTGGAGCAACAGGATACTTCTACATCTCAGTAAGTCATCGTTAGTAATGGTACATCTCTCCTCTGGACGTTTTGTGGTGCTCCAAAGCATGGTGGTTTGTGTAACTGATACCGTGGTAATGTCTCATGATGGTTTTGTGTAAGCAATATTTTTGTAAGACCTCGAAGTCGCGCGTTTCTTTAAACTGAGACGTCTCGTGATCATTTCCTGACCTGTCGCTCAGGACCATGATCAGACAAACCATGACGAGACATTATAAGACACGTCTCCTGGGTGAGAGATTGACGTCTGTCTCACCGAGGTATTGCTCAAACAAACCATCATGAGACAGATTTTGTCTCATAAATCTCCTGTAGGTCCAAACCATGATGCCTTATTATGCCTTGTGTGACCAATACCTTGGATACATCTTGAAGTCTCCTGTCACTCCAAACCATGATGGTTTGTTTGACCATGTCCTTATTGAGACCTTGGACATGCTAATATTGTCTCTATAACGTCATGTCTCACTATCGTTTGTAAGACCAAGTCCTTATTGAGACCTTGGACATTTAATATTGTCTCCATACCTTCATGTCTCACTATGGTTTGTGAGACCAAGTCCTTATTGAGACCTTGGACATGCTAATATTGTCTCCATACCTTCATGTCTCACTATGGTTTGTGAGACCAAGTCCTTATTGAGACCTTGGACATGCTAATATTGTCTCCATACCTTCATGTCTCACTATGGTTTGTGAGACCCAAGTCCTTATTGAGACCTTGGACATGCTAATATTGTCTCCATACCTTCATGTCTCACTATGGTTTGTGAGACCAAGTCCTTATTGAGACCTTGGACATGCTAATATTATCTCCATACCTTCATGTCTCACTATGGTTTGTGAGACCAAGTCCTTATTGAGACCTTGGACATGCTAATATTGTCTCCATACCTTCATGTCTCACTATGGTTTGTGAGACCCAAGTCCTTATTGAGACCTTGGACATGCTAATATTGTCTCCATACCTTCATGTCTCACTATGGTTTGTGAGACCAAGTCCTTATTGAGACCTTGGACATGCTAATATTGTCTCCATACCTTCATGTCTCACTATGGTTTGTGAGACCAATTTCTAGGTTAGAACTGGAATGATGTCTCACAATGACCTCTTGTCTCCTGTTGTCATGGTTTGTGTGACCAATACTATGAGATTTGGAAGAGTTTTTTTTTCCAGCCCTTGATTTCTCGTAATGGTTTGCGTCCTGGAATCTTTCATACGCATTGTCCAACATTCTCCTGACCCGACGAACCCGAGAGTTTCTTATCTCCAGGCAGGTCCACACACCTCAGGGACGTCCCGCTGCGAGGCGGCAGAGCTGCCAGGCGAGGGTTTTCACAGTTCCTGTCACTTTTACACCACTTACATGATATTTTCAAGGATTTTGTTCTGGCTAACCAATATAGATGTATTTAAAGAGTTTCGGGGGAAAAAAAAAAAAAACGTTTTCAGGATTCAGCGACGTGCCATATGGGTTTGTGTCTGTCTTCCAGTGCCTTGACTGAACATCAGAACAATTCTGTGGGTTTCAAATAAATCGAATCAAATTCCCTTTTCCAGAGAGTGTATTTTGTGTGTGTGTGTTCTTTTGTTCGTTTCTTTGTTTTGGCGAGACCGAAGGATCGGGAGTTCACCAGAATTCATTAAAGGATTAGTACGTGACGTGACTGGTTATAAACCTGGTGAACCGCGTGCCGATCCCACGGGCTCGACAAGTGGCAAGGGTAAGTGTCGTTTTATTTTCGCACGCGAAACTTGCGGTTATTTTGTCCCGGTCTTCAGTATCGATCGCGAGTGCTTCAACGAAGGAGCGGCGGTGACCTCTGGCGACAGGGTCATGGGCGGCCAAGGATCAGCGATGCATGTGGAGAAGGAAGGCGAGCTGCTGAAGTTGCCGTTTTGCCGGAAAAAAAAAGTGGGGACCGACACAATATTAGCATGAGGAGGATCAATGACTGTATCCAGTAGAGCGAATGGACCTCGATAAAACGAAGGACACTACACGGCCGAATATCCGAGCTCAGCTTTATTATCAAGTGACCCCCAACAGAACGAATGCATCACGAACAAATATGTATAAAAGCACGGAATGGCGACACTTGCCTGCGAAAAACCAAAATTGCACAAAAGTGAAATGTAGTAGGGGGCACGGTGGCTTAGTGGTTAGCACGTTCGCCTCACACCGCCAGGATCCGGGTTCGATTCCCGTCTCGGCCATGTGTGTGTGGAGTTTGCATGTTCTCCCCGTGCCTCAGGGGGTTTTTCTCCGGGTTCTCCGGTTTCCTCCTGGTCCAAAAACATGCACGGTAGGTTGATTGGCACCTTGGAAAATTGTTCCTAGTGTATGAATGTGTGTGTGAATGTGTGTGTGTGCCCTGCGATGGGTTGGCATTCCATCCAGGGTGTATCCTGCCTTAATGCCCATAGACGCCTGAGATAGGCACAGACTCCCCGTGACCCGAGAAGATCGGATATAGCGGTAGAAGATGAATGAATGAATGAAATGTAGTATGCGTCCGACGTATTATTGTAATCCAATAATCCAATGTATTACTGCGTCCATGCTCTTGCATGCGAGATCCACAGTTTAAACGTTACTAAGATTTCCGGTAGCGGTTTTCCGATATTGTATCCAACGTATTACGATCAGGCGTTTTTGCACGTTCGACGCAAAAGCCACAGATTTGTACTATTTGCGTTGATCAAAACGTATCGGATCTTGTGACCGTGAAACCCTTTTGTCAAATGCGATGTTCTGTAGAGGATCCGTATACGAGGTGCGATGTGCTAGGAATAATAATGCGCGTGCTTGACGGGTTGTTTGAAAGCTAGCTAACACGCATTCTGCGTTTTCCGTCATTTTAGCAGGATTTTTTTTTACATAATATACATATACAAAGTAATAATACAGAAGTGCTTGTAATTACGAAGCTGAACCATTCATTCATTCATCTTCTACCGCTTTATCCGATCTTCCCTCGGGTCACGGGGAGTCTGTGTCTATCTCAGGCGTCTATGGGCATTAAGGCAGGATACACCCTGGATGGAATGCCAACACATTGCAGGACACACACACACACACACACATTCATACACTAGGGACAATTTTCCAAGGTGCCAATCAACCTACCGTGCATGTTTTCGAACCGGGGGAGGAAACCGGAGAACCCGGAGAAAAACCCCGTGAGGCACGGGGACAACATGCACAAACTCCACACACACACATGGCCGAGACGGGAATCGAACCCGGACCCTGTCGGTGTGAGGCGAACGTGCTAACCACTAAACCACCGTGACCACGAAGACGAACCTGAGCAAGAAAATTATTTTATGGCTGAACGTTGAGATATTTGGTCTATTTATTTATTTATTTATAGCCTCTAGAAAAGCGGAACGTCACAACCTAAGAGGGGGAAAAAAAAGGTATAAAAGCGTTAAGACGTTTCGTGTCCAAACAATTTAGTGCTTTGTTGTGCAGCTTAAAGTGCGAGAGAGCCGGGAGTCGGCTTTAACGGTGAGCCGCTCAGAATTCCTGGATGACCCGGAAGTGGTTCGCGATGCACGCTGGCTCGTCCTCGAAGTGGAGGTTTTGTGTGACGCGGGCGCCGAGTCGTTCCAGCGTCTTGACGAAGCACCGGTGCTCGCGTCCCACCCACGCCCTCGCCGGGTCGCAGACTTCGTAGGGCGTGACGTGGGCATGAATGGCGACTTTGCTGGACGCCAACTCGGCCAGCGCCTGCTTATCCGTCACCCACGTGTCCCCAGTGCCCGGGTGTCCGCCGTCTAGCCAGTACATGTCCGAGACGCTGTCCACAAACGGCCTCAGCTCTGGGTCGCTGCGCGCTGACGTCAGCTCGTGTACCATCTGATTCAGCACCACGCAGCCTTTACTGAAGGCTACTATGATGAGCGAGAAGCCTGCAGGGAGTGGCGCGAGCCCGGGGGCGCCCTCTAGCGGCGGCAGAGGCTCGGCAATGGACGCCAGCTCCATGGCGTGGCCCAGGAGGGCTCGCAAATGGCGCCACGCGCCGTAATCCGGCGAATGCCGGGGCACACCGAACATGTCGCACGAAACGAAGTTGACGTAGCAACTGAACTTATCCAGGTGGAGGCGTGAGGGACGCACCAGCCACACGTGCCGGCCCGGAAAGCGAACGCCTAGCATTAAGGCAACTCGCTCTAGACAGAACGAGATCCACGGAGAGGCATCCGGCTGCACGGCCATCTCCTGGTGGAAGTTCTGGAAGTGGGATGAGGGAGAGAGAGATCATTACTTATCAATGAAGGAGAAAAATAATATGTGAGAATAAAAAGGTACAGGGTGCGATGGGACAGGACAAACGCAATCCGTTACATTTACGCCCTTATCCAGAGCGACTTGCAACTGAGAGCAAGGGCCTTGTTCAAGGGCCCACTAATGGCTGCTTGGTGATGGGATTGGAACAAACATCCGGTCCAATGCCATAACCAATTCAATGTATACGTACAATTCAGATATGTGTACAAAATATGGACAAGAGAGTGTTTTTCTTTTCTCTTCCTTTCTTTCATGCCCCTTAGGTCTTCCTTTCCTCCTTTCTGTCGGTCTACCCTTTCCTTATTTCCCCTTCTCTTCTGTTATTACTGTTTCTTTCTTTCTTTTTTCCATTCTTTTTTTTTCATTACTACTCGTTTTTTTTCGAATAATGCGGGGTGAATGTATTCCCAAGTCCCCACCATCGCGCTAATGTATAGTGAAAACACAACACGAAGCCCTGACAGCTCGGTGGAGATCGGGGTGCGAGGCTTGGGGTGCGAGGCTCAGGCGGAGGTACGGACCGACCTGGATGTCTCCGGGGAAGAACACGACGTGGGCGTTGCTGCTACTGCGCGTCCCCCGCGCCTCCGGCCGCAGGAGCAAGACATCGTTGAGGCGTTGCTGCTCGTAGCCTGGAACCGCGGCGAGCCGGAGCAAGCTGCCGGCCGGAGACAACGCACTCGGACCCGGACCTGGTCCTGGATCCGGAGCTGGGCTTGCAGAACTTGTGCTCATCACAGTTGCACGACAGCACGGCGGAGCTCCGAACCTGATGCGCGTCCAGATCCTACAACACGCACTTTGCACTTTGTACACAAGCCGCTTCCTGGACATTACACACACATGGCCGCCATTGTGTTACTATAGTTACCGACTTCAATCCGCCATCTTTCCCGCCGTGCAGGTGTTACAACGTAATAATAATAATAATAATAATAATAATAATAATAATAATAATAAAAACATCAATAGCGACTTTTTTTATTATCTTAAATAATCACCACTTAAGTTATATACTTCATTCCTATTTACTAGTTTGAATTATTATTATGTTGTTGTTTTTTTTAATAATATTTTCAAAACACAAACAACCCCAATATTTCACTCCCCCTTATAATCTTGCTAATTCCAACACTACGCATGTACAAAACCAGGCTGCCACAGGATTGGCTGGACAAACCCGGAAGTTCGGCTGACTGATCTTCAATGCATAGCGTAAACCTGAGGTCGAACGGTTGGTTGCGCGGATGATTTTGAGATCAGGTAGTTTTTTTTTTTTTTTAAAGATTTGGACTTTGTTATGTTGATGCACAGGATATTCTAGAGAGCAAGTAAGCTTCTGGGAATTGTATATGTTTATATATATATATATTATATATGCATTTATATTATATATGCATTTATATTGGAGAATATTGAGACAATAAAAAGGGAGCGTTTTTGGCGACAGTTTTTACGACAGTTGGTACTGATCATACAGGAACAGAGCAAGCATGGCAATCAGAAAGTTTGAGAAATGAGAAAATGCTAGTCTAGATGACGTCATGGATAAACTATAGATAAGGGAGAATTTGGGGTGAAGGTTGTCAACAAATTACAAATGACCAGAACATGAGCTTCCACATATGTGCATTCCCTCTCTTATAGATAGATAGATAGATAGATAGATAGAGAGAATTATTGGTGGGCTGTCAGGGTCAGTAAGGCCTTCTGTGCTGTGCATGATCAGAATCATGTTTTGACCATGCACATACATTAAATTATTCCCAATAATCTCCATTTAGACATTCCATCGAGGGGCACGGTGGCTTAGTGGTTCGCACATTCACCTCACACCTCCAGGGTCCGGGTTCGATTCCCGTCTCGGCCATGTGTGTGTGGAGTTTGTGCATGTTCTCCCCGTGCCTCAGGGGGTTTTTCCTCCGGGTTCTCCGGTTTCCTCCTTTCCTCCCCCGGTCCAAAAACATGCACGGTAGGTTGATTGGCACCTTGGAAAATTGTCCCTAGTATATGAATGTGTGTGTGTTACTGTGTGTGTGTGTGTGTGTGTTGTGTGTGTGTGTGTCCTGCGATGGGTTGGCATTCCATCCAGGGTGTATCCTGCCTTAATGCCCATAGACGCCTGAGATAGGCACAGACTCCCCGTGACCCGAGGGAAGATCGGATAAAGCGGTAGAAGATGAATGAATGAATGAACATTCCATCGAATCAGATTTCATCTATCATGATGTGAACAGAATCGATTCTCTGTACACCTTAAACTCGATCAGAAATCATCCGGTTAATATCGACACTCCCGCTGGAGATGACGTACGCAGGAGGTGCAGCTGCGGCTCCGGTGAAACGATAGGCGTGTTGGATTGATCTCAATATCATACGCGCGATCCACCTTTCGAACTCAGGTTTGCGGTATGCATTGAAGATCATCCGGGTTTTTAGTAATCCCAAAATGAGGATTGAGGGTCCCGTCTTTGATGCGGTAGTGTGTTTATAATGCGTCTTTCTGTAATATTGATGGATCGATACGTTCCTTGCTTTAAGGCATGACCTCAGGTGTGGGTCGTCGGCTGGTTGCGTGCCTTCTGAACATCTCTGAGGCTCGGGAAAGAGACGTGGTGGAGAAGGTGGCACAGGCCGCCGTCAGACACGAGCATGGTGAGATATACCCCTGTATGATATACCCATGTATGGGATATATGGGGTCTGATATATGAGAATAATATATATACCTACACACATATCTATCTATCTGTACGTACACACACACACACACACACACACACACAACACACAACACACACACACACACACACACACACACACACACACACACACACACACACACACACACACACACACACACACACACACACACACACACACACACACACACACACACACACACACCAGGGATAGTGGTAGCCCAGTGGTTAAGGTGTTGGACTCTGGACGAGAAGCTCACAGGTTCAAACCCCACCACCAACAAGCTGCCACTAGGGGGCCCTTGAGCAAGGCCCTTAACCCTCAATTGCTCACTTGTAAGTCACTCTGTATAAGAGCATCTGCCAAATGTAAATATGTAAATATATATAAATAATGAAATTTTTCCCTTTTTGCACCGACTCTGTATGTGACATGAGGAGGAAGACGCAAAGGCACAACCGTCCTGAATATCTTCAGTGATCATGATTACAACCGATCGGTTCTTACTATAGTGGCCGGCCTTGATCTAATAGGTAAGGTTTAGTGTTTATCTATTGCTTCACCATGCCGTCCTTAAAGTCACCATGTCCCCATGTCACCATTCACGCATCTCTATTGTTCTACGGCTGATCAAAAGCATAGATCCGTCCCAGCCACTGATGCTATAAAAGCTTTAATTAGTCCTGTTTTAATGGCTTTCGCAGTCTGAAGGGTGTTAATAAAAAATAATTAAAAAAATAAAAAATAAATAAAAAAGTTGGTAGGTGGGAGTTGTGGTTAGCCCAGTGGTTAAGGTGTTGGACTCTGGACCAGAAAGATCACAGGTTCAAACCCCACCACCACCAAAATGCCACTAGTGGGCCCTTGAGCAAGGCCCTTAACCCTCACTTGCTCAGTTGTAAGTCCGTCACGGCGTCTCCACCAAGAGGCCCCCGTAACCTTCTTGATGAATCCCTCTGGATAACGGCGTCGTTTTGCTTCTGCAATATAAATGTATGGGGAAAAAAAATGTGTTGTGCATGTGTTCCCCCGTCAGTCACAGAAAATTTCCCCCCCCCCCCCCCCCCCCCCCCTATGCGAGGGAAGATCGGATAAAGCACTAGATGAATGAATGAATGTATATTGGTATAAATTCCACTCTAGCAGAACATTTTCCTTGTGGTCCATGATGCAAAAAAAAAAAAATCACTTGCAGTGCATTATGGGATTGCGTACTTTACAAAGTAGTCAATAGTTAAAGCGCCACACGAGGGTTGGTATTTGTTGACTGCTAGGAGAAGCGGTCCTCTCGGCATCAGAGCGGGCGTTTTCCTTGATCGACATGACGGCGCACGAGGGAATCCACCCGTGCATGGGAGCCGTGGATCTCGTTCCCTTGTACCCCCTGGGAGAGGAGGTGAGCTTGAAGGATTGTGGACGGGAGGCACGAGGTAGGGTCCTTGCATCTCGAGATCCACAAGGACAAAAATAAAAAAAGCGTATTCATGGGTATCCCTGCTCAGCTTTAGGTACTGCTATCACTGAGCGGATCCCAGGAACCAGTGTGTTTTTCTTTGGCGCGGCTGATACGCCGCTGCATCGAGGCCTGGCTCAGAGGAGGAAAGAGCTGGGCTGGTTCAAGAAAGGTTCCAAAATAGCTGCCGTCCGGTCTGATGTTGGACCGCCGCCTATGAGGCAGTATGGCCTAACAGGTGAGATGCTATTATGCTATGTATACAGTAGGTACGAGTGCATGCATTGGGATCGTGGATGATATAAATATCATTCCAGGGTGGTATCTAGGGCAGACTAGTTCTGTTTACAAGTATTTATTTATCTGTCTATTTATTTATTTATAGGAATCGGGGCGAGCCCATACGTAACGAACTGCAACGTGACCATCGACACTACGGACATATCGCTAGGCCGCGACGTAGCCGCAGCCATCCGAGAATCCAGTCCGGGTGGAATCCCAGGAGTGCAGGTCCTAGCCCTTCCACATGAGGGTGCTGTGGAAATCGCCTGCAATGTAGAAAGTGTACCAGGTCCGGCTTCGGGACGGGAATCGTGGCCAGCGTTCCGAATCGGAGATCGAGAGTTCTGCCACGCCCCGGCGTCGCTCGTTGCCGAGCGGGTTCGGGAAGTGGCCGGGCGCCGAGGTGCGAAGGTACGGGGAACGGCGCTGGTCGGGTTCACGCCGCTCGAGTGTAAGAAGCTGGCTGAAACGGCGCTGTGTAGGGACGACGGAGAGTTCTGGAAGGAGCTGCATGGAGTGCGCATGTAACAGTGGGTGGGAGGTTAAGGGATCGAGCTCTGGACTGGAAAGTTCCAGATTTGAATGCCAATGTCACCAAGCTGCCACTAGGGGGCCTCAGGTGTAAGTCGCTCTGGATAAGGGCATCTCCCAAATTCTGTAAATGTAACGTTATATCGGGAGAATAAACAGCGCCTATACTGTATTGTCCTGTTCTTTCCTATAATAATCCTTTAATCTAGAAGCACATCCAATAGCGGATCCCTAGATCGTCACCCTATAGTGATTACCTTTAATTTCTGGGTGTGGCACGGTCGCCCACATATGCTTCTACAAGTGCCAGCATCAATAAAAGTTTTCATTAGAAGTCGACCGATTTAACGCTTTAATCAAGATCGATAGTTGACTCCTGGAGCTATTGGCCGGTTTATCTTCATTACAAGTGCGCCCTCTAGAGGAGAAACACTGACATTTTTTTTTACACATAGGAGGATCCTGCACAGAGGGTGCTGTATTTATTATTAATTGTACTTTACATGTATTTAATTCATAATTTTGTTTGCATATATTCATAATGTTGTACATTATCCATCAACGAGGGCCTTGTGTCAAGAAATTCCAGTATTTCTTATGGCGTTGAGCACCGCAAGACATTAAATATATACAATTAGCCTATAATAATAATAATAAGTCTACACACACTTAAGTGTCCATTATCTCCCAGAATTCCTTTAATTGTAGAGGGCAAAGCTAAATAGTCATTTTTAATACTAAATTTATTGAGCTGTCATGAGATTAATACATATTTGGATCCCATATTTTGTGATGTTTAAGTCTGATGGGATTTTACAGGCTGTGGGATTTTTACAGGCTTTCAGAATGAGGTACGGGTGCATTTTCATTTTTGGTTAAAATCACCTATTATAAGCAAGAACATCTTATCACAGTACCCAGTCACAATGCCCCCCCCCGCACCACATGTTGGGCAAACCCGTAGAAATGACGCAGAGACGCATTTGAATTTGACATTTGTTAATTTTCTAATTTTATTTCTAATTAAATAAATCTAAAATGTCAAACCATCACCTCTTTCGCACAGTCACGTTTGGTATGATTTTTTTGGCTGAAAGGGGCGTGTCACCCCCCCCCCCCCTCCTTCCGTACAAGGCAGCCGAAGACATGCGAACCGTTCCTGAATTCCTCGGACAGCGGTTCAACGCTATAAATTAGGCGAGGAAGAAAGTGCATCGAGTGTTCAAGTAAGGGTGGATGGTTGAAACGAGATGTGGCGAGGACGCCTCGGACTAGACAGAGAAGAGACGAGGTGATGGGTTAGATAGAAATCCTAACAGTCCTAGGCGAAAGAGGACAAAGCCGGTACTCGGCTTACGGCACAGTAAGAAGGCTTTGTGTCAACTTGATTGGCAGTTACTTTGAAGAGGAGAGAGAGAGGGAGATGAGAGAGAGATAGAGAGAGAGAGAGAGAGAGAGAGAGAGAGAGAAAAAAAAGATATATATAAGATATCTATATATAATATATATATATATATTATATATATATATCTATATATATATATATATATATATATATATATATATATATATATATATATATATATATATATATATATCATCATTTTTTTTTTAGAGAAAGAAGAGTTTTGTACACGCTTCATCTTTTGGAAGCGCGGCGAGGGTCCCTGCCGTTGCTGATGGTGACGGACGGTTTAGGATTCGCAGGTTGTCCGGCGGTGACCGGAGGCGGGCCGTTTCCCGGGACGCGGCCGTTCGATCTCCCGGGAGCTGGGAAGCTGGCCGGCGGGGTGGCGGTGGTGTTATTGGAATACGTCTGCATGGTGCCATTTCCTGGGGAAAATTATTTTTTATTCAGCGAAAATGTTGTGAACACAAACCGGCGCGCGTGTGTGTGTGTGTGTGTGTGTGTGTGTGTGTGTGTGTGTGTGGAGAACGAGTAAACTGCTTTTCATACCTGCTTGGACAGGAGGAGGTGCGTTTTGATTAGGCGGCGAGTTTCCACGCTGTTCTTTACCCTGTTTGAAGGAGATGAAAGGAGATGTTACGATGTAATGCAAATTAAACAAATGATCTTAAATGTCATTATATATATATATATACACACACACACACGCCTCTCTATCTATATACATCTATCTATCTATCCATCTCTCTCTTTACAATTATTCATTTTCATTATTTACAAATATACATTTTCTATCTATACATCTATACACATCTATCTCTCTATCCATTCCACCTCACCCCTATCCCTCTCACATACACAAATCCTATTCCTTCCCTCTTTCCTTATCCCTCCTTAAATCCCTTTCATCCACTGCTCCATCCCGACCTCATCCATTCATCCACGCCCCGGTTTACTGCGTCCTTACCGCTTTGTTCTGCTGGTTGGCTTGGGCTAGCAGATCCAGATTTGGCTCGCTGAAGTTCGGCACTTCCGAGTACACCATACAAAACCTACAAAACCAAAAAATATTGCAAAAAGATGGTTAGATGAAGCACAGCGCTGCGTCTGCACGCTCGTTTATAGAGGCTTGTGCGACTACTCACTCTCCGATTTTCTGCAGGTCTCCTCCTCGGCCCGTGTACAAGGTGAGACACCCCTTCCAAATCGAGGCATAGCTGCAAGACAAACGAGCGGTATGGGTTTGAACATTGTATTTGTGTTCGCCCAGTTACATGCAAATTATACACCAACGACGTCTTTAATTACACACGTCATTTTCCATTTCTGGTGCGCTAATGTTCTATCCATCCCATCTTTCCTTCTTCTAGATATTTCTCTCTTGAGCGGTAAAGTGAAAAAGTAATATTTTTTGAAATGAGTTTCTTGTGGAGATGATTTACCCTCGGGTCAGCCGGATGATATCTCCGGGCTGGATAAGGCTGCCCAGTTCATCCCAGACGGAGATTGCGATGCTGCCACTCTTATCTGCCACTTTGCAGGAGCGCACTTCGTGTCCGTCCTTCGTCTTGGTCACTCGACCTGGACACCCCCCACCAAAAAACAAAATGATTACTCATTATATAAACTCATAACACAAAAGATTTAAAGCCACACATCATGGGTGTAAACAATATAATAAATAGGTGAAGCAGCGGCGCATGCGCAGATCGAGGTTCGGGGCAAATACGCTTGATCAGGTAGAAAAGTTTTCTTACAGCGAAACTATTTCCATTACCCCCCCACACACACACACGTTACAGGTTATAAAATCAAGTATTCTGACCATTATAAACTCAAATACATTAACACACTTGTTCAATAAAATACGTACCTATTGCCCCTAATCACGCACAAGTATAAATCAAGATTACGCGGATATCGCGCATGCGCATAGCAGAAAGTCAGTGATAACGAAGTTGTTAGTTGCGCCAAAGAACTATATACATAATGGCGTTAGCATATCTGCGCAAGAAAAGCGATTTTTTTTAGCGAAGTATTTTTAGTTACCCTTTCCCAAAAATATTACCCATCTTTTATTTACACACAGATAATAAGAGGAGGGGGATGAGAAAGCAGAAGCGCATGCGCAGATCGAGCTTCAGTGACGCTAGAGGAAATCAGAGTTGAGCAAAAATAATAATAATGCAATCTTTTTTTTTTCCTCTTTACTTACCGATTTCCAAAACTATAAAGACGATGTGCAGGTTTTTCGAGCCCGCCTTTACGTCTTTAATCAAACTTACGGCGTCGTTGTTAATATTCGACATCGCTTTAAAAAAAAAATAAAGGGGGAAAAAAAAGCAACCGGAAGGATGTGAAAGAGCTAGCGGAAATAGCCCTTATGCTAACACAACAACACTACACGGTAGAAATGAGCGGCGGTGCTAACACGCAAGGAGGGTTGAGAAAAACGTAATAATAATAATAATAAAAAGAAAGATATTGGATGGAGAGTGTGTGAAGGAATGTTGGAAAGATTTTGGAGCCGAAATTTCGGATCGAAATCGGCAGGGCATGAGCTGAATATCAGCCGGCCGTCTCCTGCGTGTTATTTCCGCTCATCGCGTTTTTGTTTTCAGTCTACACACTCGGGGACGTGAATGTCAGCCAACACGATCGGCCCTTTATGTATTTAAAAATAAAATAAAATAAAACGCCCAAAGAAATAAAATCTGGTCGAGCCGAGCTAACTTTTCATAAGGGAGAACTCTGCCATGATGAGCATTCATAATAAACCCGCTTTGAACTCATTCCTGTGGGCTCCCAGAAATGTGACATGTATATTGAGCCAAATATATATATATTTAAAAAAATTGCAAAAAATATATAAGTAAAAAGTCCTATCTTTTACCTGGGACATACATGACTATCTATCTTATCCTTCCTAACAAAAGCCTCTGAACAAGGCGGACGTGTGCGCGGCGTGACTATTATACAGTCCGGACCGTACCATTATTCTCCGGTCTAGGGGGGGGGAAGTGCGAGAATAATTGACTTATCTTAAGATAAATATATACATAATACAAATTCTATACACTATGCCTTTAATAAAGGAGTTATTAAACCCAAGCGCGCAACAAGTCTCGTTTAGATAGTGAAAGACCTTAATGTTGGTACTTTTGGCATTTATCTATCTATCTATCTATCTATCTATCTATCTATCTATCTATCTATCTATCTATCTATCTATCTATCTATCTGTCTATCTGTCTGTCAATAAACGTCAGTCTGTCGATTGGTCTGTCCATCTATCTACATATATATATATCTATATACATCTATCCATCTCTCTCTCCATCTCTCAATATACATCTATCTATCTATATCCATCTATCCATCTATCTATCCATCTATATACATCTATCTATCTATCTATCTATCAATCTATCTATCTATCTATCTATCTATCTATCTATCTATCTATCTATCTATCTATCTATCTATCTATCTATCTATCTATCTGTCTGTCTTTCTGTCTATCTGTCTGTCAATAAACGTCAGTCTGTCGATTGGTCTGTCCATCTATCTACATATATATATATATCTATATACATCTATCCATCTCTCTCTCCATCTCTCAATATATATCTGTCTATCTATCTATCTATCTATCTATCTATCCATCTATCTATCCATCTATATACATCTATCTATCTATCTATCTATCTATCTATCTATCTATCTATCTATCTCTATCTATCTATCTATCTATCTATCTATCTATCTATCTATCTCTATCGCTCTATCTATCTCTATCTCTTGATCTATCTCTATCTTTCTCTATCTGTCTATCTGTCTGTCTGTCTGTCAATAAACGTCTGTCTGTCGATTGGTCTGTCCATCTATCTGTCTATTGGTCTGTCTGTCTGTCCATCCATCCATCCATCCATCCATCCATCCATGTCTGTCTATAGGTCTATCTATCTGTCTGTCTGCCTGTCTGTCTCTCCATCCATCCATCTTTCTATCATATGGTCAATATAAGTCTGTCTATCTATCTATCTGTCCGTCCGTCTGTCTGTCTGTCTGTCCATCCATTATACGCTAAATATACGTCTGTCTGTCTGTCTGTCTGTGTCTGTCCGTACATCCATCATTCAGTCAATGTACGTCTGTCTGTCTATAGGTCTGTCTATCTATCTATATCTATCTATCTATCTATCTATCTATCTATCTATCTATCTATCTATCTATCTATCTATCTATCTATCTATCTATCTATCTTTTCGTCCCTTTGTCTGCCTTGAATGTAAGTATCTATTTCCATTCATCCATCCATCCATCCATCTTAGATAGGCCCATAAGGGAGAAATCTGAAATCTTTTCCAGGGAAATTTGAATCACAATAACTTTCATTTTAAAAGCATTAGAGTTAAAAGCTTTAACGGCAAACAATTGGACGCAAATATGAAGTGATGCGATGCAGCGAAGACCAATAGCAGTCAGCCACTGATAAAAGCCGGACCGCCTACTGGCAACTTTACTGTACAGTGAATGCTGAGTGCGAGCGTAGCGTTTTACACCAGTGTTGCAGGATAAACCGGCACTGGAAAGGTGTTGCGATTTCCTGCTTTTCAACACGATATAATTCTTTATTGGGATTTTACTGCTACTTAAAACAATGATGTCTGTAGTTCCGTGTGTTGGACTATAGGGGGCAGTGTGTGCACATTGTGTGCATGGATAATTTTCTTTGCCTGTCTGATGCGTTCCTGTGGATGAACCTTGAGACAGGAAGCTTTGTAAATAATATATTTATTCATCTTCTACCGCTATATCCGATCTTCTCAGGTCACAGGGAGTCTGTGCCTATCTCAGCCGTCTATGGGCATTAAGGCAGGATACACCCTGGACGGAATGCCAACCCATCGCAGGGCACACACACTCACATTCACAGACACACATTCATACACTAGGGACAATTTTCCAAGGTGCCAATCAACCTACCGTGCATGTTTTTGGACCGGGAGGAAACCGGAGAACCCGGAGAAAAACCCCCTGAGGCACGGGGAGAACATGCACACTCCACACACACATGGCCGAGATGGGAATCGAACCCGGATCCTGGCGGTGTGAGGCGAACGTGCTAACCACTAAGCCACCGTGCCCCATAATATATTAATTTTTTTATATATTTGTTTTATTAAACAGTTCTACTTTGCTTCATCAGAGGGCAAACATTTGGTGTTCCCTTACTCAGTTTCGGTGATTTATTTATTCGTTTATTGATTAATTGACTGATTTATTTATTTTTTTGCCACAGTATCGATTTCTATATTTAATATAGGAATCCTATTGAAGTAAAAATGTTGGTATTGTGACAACATTATTGCATACACCCATTTGCACACTGCACACCTTTTAAAGATGCCAATCAGCCCACAACTCATGTCATTTTACACAGAGGAGGAAACCAGACTACCCATAAATTACAGCGACAAGATATGCAGACAGGGCAGAGTCGAGATTCGAAGCCAACATGTGCTCTGTGCTGTACCTAGATCTGTTATAACACTTTTTTTTTAATGATCAGTGGTTTACAAAGTATGCAGAGAATTTCACTGTACGACATCACTGCCAGTGTTACTGTGCGTATGACTATTAAACATCAGGAACATGTGGTTGCTTAACTCCTGACACTGACACTAGTTTGGGAAGGTTTAGAGCAGGGGTCACCAACGTGGTGCCCGTGGGCACCAGGTAGCCCCCAAGGAGCACATGAGTAGCTCTCAGGCTTGCTATAAAAAGTGCACAACTCATCAGTGAGATGCGTCTATAATGTAAAATGTAGTTAATTCGTTGTTGATAGTCACTGTCAAAAATCACAAGTGTATTCACATAGATAAATGAGTATCATTAATAATAATAATAATATATAACTAAAGGTAAATTTGTTATTTCAGAGGAGTATTTCAAACTGGTAGCCCTTTATATGACTCGGTGTCCATGTAGTAGCTCTCAGTTACAAAAAGGTTGGTGATCCCTGGTTTAGAGGTTATGGTCATAATATAAGATGCATCTAAGATTTTTACATTTCTTCACATGGATAAAGGAGTATCATTAACAATAATAATAATATATAACTAAAGGCAAAAGAGTTTGCGTTGAATTTGCATGTTCTCCCCGTGTCTCAGGGGGTTTTTCTCCGGGTTCTCCGGTTTCCTCCCCGGTCCAAAAACATGCACGGTAGGTTGATTGGCACCTTGGAGAATTGTCCCTAGTGTATGAATGTGTATGTGTGTGTATGTGTGTCCTGTGATGGGTTTGCATTCCATCCAGGGTGTATCTTGCCTTAATGCCCATAGACTCCTGAGACAGACACAGACTCCCCGTGACCCGAGGGAAGATCGGATAAAGCGGTAGAAGATGAACGAATGAATGTCAAACTGGTAGCTTTTGTATGAATCAGTATGTATGAAGTAGACGATTCTTACTTTGGGAATCCTCCAAGCACGCCATTACATGAATTAATGATTTTATTTCCTTAATTCCCCCAATTTCCCCACTGTGGAGCGAATAAAGGTTTATCTTATCTTATCTTATGAAGGGAAGAATAGACATACATTTCAAATACACGATGTGATAATGTGGAAGTGTGTGCACAATACAAATAATATTGTAGAAAGGCATTTGTAAAGTCCTGTAGAGTTATATGTCGGTCCATGTCTGTATTTCTGATGAAAAGTGTGTGTGTGTGTGTGTGTGTGTAAGTAGACACTTGTCAGGGCCAGAGGGTAACCTGTATCCGTAGCAATAGGAGGACAATTCCTCCTATAATAATAAGATCAAACGGCTTTAGAAAATGAATATAATGGTGTATCTTTGGTATAATTATTGTAAAAAAGAAATTGTATTGTGTTACAAAGAATACATGTGGGAGAAAATCCATCTTTTCCCTGTGCAATCGGAGCCACGCGTGTTTAACAGATATATCAGTATAATTATCAGCTCAACTCAATGTTTTATTTATTATTATGATTATTTAAACAATTTAACATTTTTTCTGTTATTAAAAATAAATAAAAACTAACTCGTCACGAACAGGATTCGAACCTGTGCGGGGAAACCCCATTGGATTTCGAGTCCAACGCCTTAACCTCTCGGCCACCGTGACGCTGGGAACTGCGCTTCACCGCGGCCTATTTCAAACGTACAGATTGTAATCGCGATTAAAGATTTGTCTCTTTATTTTTTTTGTCTGGGATAAATGTTGTTTTTATTGTTTTTTTGTGTGATGTTAATTATTTTACGCAACCAAATCTTCACGGCATATAGTTAGGATGTGAACATATCGTCGTATATCGAATAAATAATATAAACTAGGGGTCAATAAAACCATAAATAATAATAATAATAATAAATAATAAAAACGCAATGTAATAAATCAACGGATTTTTTTCAATGTAACCAAAAACGTGGCTTTTCTCTGATTTTTTTAAAGGGGTAAACTGAAAGTGACCAGCAGGGGTTGACATAGGGCGCTATCTATCTATCTATCTATCTATCTATCTATCTATCTATCTATCTATCTATCTATCTATCTATCTATCTATCTATCTATCTGTCTGTCTGTCTGTCTGTCTGTCTGTCTGTCTGTCTGTCTGTCTGTCTTTCTTTCTGTCTGTCTGTCTGTCTGTCTATCTATCTATCTATCTATCTGGATTCTAAGAATGACATGGAAGTAAATAAAAAAAACGCGGACTCGAACCTCTCAATCAATCATATCAAATAATCAAATCAATTCATAAATCATCCGTCCACTAGGGGCGCACTGTTTTAATTGGAGTTGACCAAAAAGAGGCTCAACTAATTACTTTATTTTCTACTCACCTGCACACGCTCATTAGCCCAAAATGTGTTTGTCAGGAAGGAGACACGTGGATAAAGAGTGTTTCCCAGAGAAATGGACTGATATTTATTTATTTAAGTGGGAAACCCAGCATGCTTGGTGTCGGTGCTCCCGGAATATAATAATAATAATAATAATAATAATAATAATCGGTGCCTCTAATAATCAGGATCTGAGGAAACGGATGGGGGGGGTGTAGCTCAGCGGTCCAAAGAGCCGGGCTGCTGATCGGAAGGTCCGGATTCGAGCCCCGGTATGGCCAAGTTGCCACCCTGGGGTCCTTGAGAAAGACCCTCTGTGCTCTGTGCTCCAGGGGGCGCCGTATCATCTCTGATAGGATCCCAGCTACCAACAACAAGCTGGGATATGAGAAGAAAGAGTTTCACTGTGCTGTAATGTATATGTGACAAATAAAGGCTATTCTATTCTATCAGAAGATTTGTGCAATTTTATGTAAGTCAGAAGCTTCACTACAAAAGATTTGGGCGGAATCCTTTGGCAAATGTGGTTAGCATGGTTGCCTCACACCTCCAGGGTCCGGGTTCGATTCCTGTCTCGGCCATGTGTGTGTGGAGTTTGCATGTTCTCCTCGTGCCTCAGGGGGTTTTTCTCCGGGTTCTTCGGTTTCCTCCCCGGTCCAAAAACATGCACGGTAGTAGGTTGATTGGCACCTTGGAAAATTGTCCCTAGTGTATGAATGTGTGTGTGTGTGTGTGTGTGCCCTGCGATGGGTTGGCATTCCATCCAGGGTGTATCCTGCCTTAATGCCCATAGACGCCTGAGATAGGCACAGGCTCCCCGTGACCCGAGGGAAGATCGGACAACGGAAAAGTTGCATGAAAACTGACATTTGTTGTTATTTATACGTACTTATGTTATAATTGTACTTGTCCACATGACATGTAATTAGGCCCTGAACCAAAATGACTTTCGACACCCATGCGTGTATTCTGATCGAACGCCTACACTGATCCCTGTGATCTTTTTTCGGAATAAATGAGGCGGAGTCTGCCTCTTGGGAATAATTGACTAGATGCCTCATGACGGCGTGACGGAAAGCGTGATTCTTTTACAAGTCCCGTCATTCACATTATGATGTAATCCAATCATGCAGGTTTATAGCGTAGGGGCCAAATTACACTTACTGACTTACTGCCGCTCTGCGTACACTTTCACCGCAGCACTGTTTGTCTATCTATCTATCTGTCTGTCTGTCTGTCTGTCTGTCTGAACGTCTATAATATTTGAATGTTGTCTTTAACCAGGCCCAAGTAACAAACACACCAGTGCTGGATAATA
>JACRUU010000018.1:21944973-21999920 GCA_030449085.1 Kryptopterus vitreolus | reverse complement strand
ATCCTGAATCTTAGTGCATTGGACTTTAGATAAAGGAGTTCATGAGTTCAAATCCCAGCTCAACCCTCGACTCTGTGAGTCCTATCAATGAGATAAATGCAAGTCGGTCTGGCTAAGGGCGTCTGGCTAAGGGCGTCTGGCTAAGGGTGTCTGCCAAGGTGTCGTAAGTATAAACGCTTATTGATTTTATTCCCGAACACAAAAGTCGTTATTGCAGCTTGGCAACGGTGCAAGTTGGAAAATAACCAAACATATGCAAATTTTGCTGCCCGTTATGTTTTTTCTAGACACAAACCTGGATTTCTAGCCACATACATAATACCGAATCCATTTCAATGATTATAAAAAAAAAAAAAAAAAAAAAAACAACACGAATCAGTTTCATTTGTATCAATTTGCAAAAGAACATTTAAAAATGTTTTTTTTTTTTATTTAATTTTTTTTGGCAAGTCAGAAAAAAAAACCAAAAGGTCCTCTGGAAGCTCAGATTAACATTTTATTAAAAGCAATTTATCAGTAATGCTTAGAATGTCATTTACGGAAAACAAATATTTGGTAACGACAGACAACAAACTGCACTTTATTCAAGCTTTTTTTTATTTTCATCCTTTCATTTTTTCTCTTTAGGAAAAAGGACATTTTCAATCGTTCGTTCTGAATGACACTTGATATGCGTATCCCTTGTAGTACTAGTATAATAAAATGAAGTATAGATTTGCATGCAACAGACGTTTAAAGACTATATACAAGTAGATAGCATGTATAATATCGAATCATTCCTGTGTGAATAGTTTTCACCCATTACCATGTAGAGTTTAATTTAAGGAAGGAGAAAAAAAACGAAAACATCTTTTTTTTTCTTTTTTCTTTTTTACAAAAGCGCCCTGTTTTCTATCAGACAAGCCCTTATATAACACAGCTGACTTTGAAGAGAAGCTGCGCCCCCCGTGCCAAGATCTCCACAATAGATGGAATGCTAGTAAATCTAAGACGCTTGCTGGATGGCTACTGCAACCGGCGGGGGAGATTCAGGTGCGGACGTGGACTCCTCTTCGTCTCCGACATTATGATCGCCGTTCTCATGAGCTTCGGAGACATCCTTGGCGTCATTGGGCTCCTCCAGTACTTCGTCGCCTTTCTCTTCTTCGACTTCTTGTTCTTGTTCTTCTTCTTCTTCTTCTGCCACCTTATCTGCCGGGCCGTTATTGAGCTCGGCGTCTTCTGTAACCGAGGCTCCCCCTTCCGCGCTGCCTGTCGGGGACGGACTGTGGTCCTTCCCATTAAACTTCTTCCTCTTCGTTATGGACTTCCGCCATCGGCAGCTGACCGTCTGGTCCTCCCATGGGTGGCACCTCGACCGTTGCGTTTTCAGCCACAGCCAGAGGAGCCTCGCCTTCTCCGTCTCTCATCTTCTTGACGTTGAAAGTCATGGGCGAGACGCGAAAGGACGAGCTCTTGCTGGACGGGCTTTTGGGATGGCCGGGACTCAGGCTCTTCATGATCTTCTCGCGCCGCTCCGGCGGCACGATCTTGTTGATCTTCTTCTCGATGCTGCTGCGGGAGAAGGCCTTCTTGAGGCTGTCGACCTTCTTCAGGCTGGACCTCTTGAACTTGTCGGTGCGAGACCACTCCAGACGTTCGTTTCCGGGTCCTGGGAACTCGTCCTCGTGCAGATCTCTGGGCAACGTTCCACCCTCGAGCGGGGGGCTGGATGCGCCTTCTTCTTCGTCGGAGGAAAGACTGATGGTCTGCAGCCCTTCCTCGTGGGAGTGGTTGGGATCGATCACCGAAGCCCTTTGAGAAGCAGCGCCCTCGTCATGCACGGAGGAAATGTCTACCGTCGAATCCTTGGTCAGCAAGGTGGCGGGGATCTCGTTGTCCTCCTACAAGGCAAAACAGAGACATTTAATAAGACATTTATTTATTTATTTTTTTTCCGATATTTTACAAACAAGGGGGGCACGGTGGCTTAGCACGTTCGCCTCACACCGCCAGGGTCCGGGTTCGATTCCCGTCTCGGCCATGTTTGTGTGGAGTTTGCATGTTCTCCCCGTGCCTCAGGGGGTTTTTCTCCGGGTTCTCCGGTTTCCTCCCTGGTCCAGAAAGATGCACGGTAGGTTGATTGGCACCTTGGAAAATTGTCCCTAGTGTATGAATGTGTGTGTGAATGTGAGTGTGTGTGTGTCCTGTGATGGGTTGGCATTCCATCCAGGGTGTATCCTGCCTTAATGCCCATAGATGCCTGAGGTAGGCACAGACTCCCCGTGACCCGAGGGAAGATCGGATAAAGCGGTAGAAGATGAATGAATGGATGATATTTTACAAACACAAATGTGTTCCGCCAGAGATCCACCGACATTCCGTCTCCCTTTCCAGAATTAGATTGAGGTTTGGCCCTTATTCTATTCACAAAGGCAGAATATCAACCGGTTCCTTCTGAAACCTCTTCGAAGGTGCCTAAATGCGGGTTGTCATGACATGCTTTAGTGTTATATAATATCTTGGTGGGCGTTGCCTTGGAATAAAAGGCAAACATAGAACGAAAAAAAAACAAAACAAAAAACGAGAAAACAGAGAGAGAGAAGTTCCAAGAAGCAGCATTAAGTCATGTCAGCACTTGATGCCGGCGCATGGAATTTGACATTGTTTATGAATGCCACGAATAAATGCATGGCCTAAAAGCAGCTTTACATTCAGTACGACCCAGAACAGGGTTCGGTTACGCCATGCTGTGCACTAAGATATCATAGTCGAGCGGCGCTTTTCTTTTTTTTACCAGTATATTCTATTGTTTGCATAAATTTCTCATCCAAACGAACATCGTTTTCCTCCTGGCTTGATAACGTTTCTTAGTGTCGTACCTACTTTAACACCCTGCAGCTCTCGCTCTAGCACACATACTGTACATACATACATACATATATACGTGGCACGTCTCGCCCCCCCAGGACCCGAGACAGAAATCTGCCAGAGGTGTTCCACTCGACAGAGATAAGGCTGCTCCTGAGGGTAAGGTGGAGCGAAATAACATTAATCCCACCTGCTCACTAAATCAACCTCCTTCCCACACACACACACACACACACACACACACACACACACACACACACACACACACACACACACACACACACACACAAAACATGTATATACACGTGCAAACCTTTGAGAGCTCGCCCAGGAAAATGTTCCAAGCCCAAAGCCTGGTGTGTGTTTTCGCACTTTTTCATTTACACAATAAAGCATCCTTGAAAAACTCTCTTTCCAATCTGGTGCAAGTTCAACCTAGAATGGAGCGAAAGTATCTCGGCTCGAAAGATGAATATTTTTCAGAAAAAAAAAAAGGTAAATAGAAGGTCGACAAAAACCTTTAAAAGGTCCCTAATAAATGATCCAAAGGCGTCCAAAGGAACACACACACACACCCACACACACACACACGAAAAACACACCCACCCTCACCTCCTAGAACAAAGAGAAGCGTTTTTATCTAGGCGTGACCTAATTGAAGGGGTGACAGTGTTTCATTTCATTATGCGCCATTTCAGCCTCGCAAGCGCACCTGCGCAAATAATCCAGGCTAAAGGACGTGTTATTCGAATCGAAAAAAACAACGGGTCTGCTCCGGCTCTTTGCTGCTCTCAACTTTGTTATTCAAATTGAAATGAGCAAGAAGAGATATCCCTGTTCTTTTCTTTTCTTCTTTTTTTCCCCCCCCTCTATTATCAGGCCGAAAAAACAAAACAAGAACCCGAGACGTCATGAAACGCGTGCGCGCGCGATCCCCACGCCTTTTACGCTCCGAGCCCGGAGTTTATTTTGGCCTTAGCGCCAACGCTGAAGAATTCCTGTCATGTTGGGGACGGATTTCGATCCTTTCAGCATTTCGCATTCTTTTTTGGCTGTGTGTGTGTGTGTGTGTGTGTTGTGTGTGACAGTGTCTGCTTTACAAAGTGCAGCTAAGACAAAGACAAAGTAAGGCTTTAAAAAAAAAAAAAAAAAAAAATTCTCCTGTTGCACCATAAGACTTTTGTGCAGCAAATCCCCCAAAGGCTCAATTCCAGTCCAAACCAGCGTGCATTCTGGGTAAACCAGTTTTTCTCCACTGCCGCTGGCTCCTGAGCGCTGAGACACAGAGGCACTCATCTGACTCATAAACATGATGAAACTTAAACCAGGGTTGAGGCTTTGGGTCGTGAAGAATGCTTGCTGAAAAATGGAATCACGCATGTATATTTCCGACGCCATCACCCGCAGAACCACGTACGCTACCTGGTGTGTCTTTTTGCACACGAGTTCAGGAGTTCACGCGCATCCCGTGTCGAGCGAGGAACTCCGGTACGAGCGAGAACGGATACGAGCGAGGCGGAGGCGCCCATTACGTGTCACGTTTCACACACGAAAACACTGTTTCCAAGTCGGGCCTCCGCCTGAGAGCGAGAGGGCACAATGAACTACTACGCAGCTGATACATGAGCATGCTGGGACACACAATTGGGACTTTACCACCCATTCGAAACTCAGTACACCCGCTAGAAAGGCACACCGAAGTCTTTAAATACAGCACAGTGCAAATCTGGTGTCCATTTCACTCACCAGACCTGGACGGAGATCTTTCCTAAACAATTGCAGCCTCAAAACCATATATATATATATATATATATATATATATATATATATATATATATATATATATATAATATATATACATACATACATACAGTATATAATAACCGTCCCTTTTTTTCCTTTTTGTACTCTCCATATCAATTTGCATATAGCACATATGAAAATGACCTTTTCATAAACACTAACACTGTACGCACGATATTTCAATTGCACGACACATGCACTCCAAAGTACAGTATATAATCCCCTTATAAACTGTTTATTTATGTTCATATTCATTCATCTTCTACCTACCCCGCTTTATATCCGATCTTCCCTCGGGTCACGGGGAGCCTGTTCCTATCTCAGGCGTCTATGGGCATTTAAGACAGGATACACCCTGGATGGAATGCCAACCCATCGCAGGGCACCAAGGAGCCAATCAACCTACCGTGCATGTTTTTTGGACCGGGGAAGGAAACCAGAGAACCCGGAGAAAAACCCCCTGAGGCACGGGGAGAACATGCAAACTCCACACACACATTCTGGCCGAGACGGGAATCGAACCCGGACCCTTTGGTAATCCCACCCGGACCCTGGCGCTGTGAGGCGAACGTGCTAACCACTAAACCACCGTGCCCCCATTATCTTCATATTATTTATTATAATGATCTGTTTATATGTATATTATCATTTGTAAATGTGTAAATCTTACAGTGCTACCAATGCACGTCTGGTTAGACACCGAATTGAATTGACGTAAATAATTTTTCAAAATTAAGGAAAAAAACTATAAAAAATACATACAAATCCACATTAGTGCCAAATTTGTAAATCGAATTAGGGGGAAAAAACCCCAGTAATAGTAATAATTACAATTATGTGTTTTTGAAATTTTTTAAGTGTAAAAAAAAAATATATATATATATATATATATATATATATATATAATTAGAATGATTTAAATCAAGTGTAAACCCACGAATTTCATGGCCTCTGATCAGAATGAATTTATTTTATGATTTTTTAATAAAGCCATTTATTACAGGGTTTAGAGCTCAGAATGAGTGCTTGCTGTGATTTATTTGTTATTTATACGAAATGCAATCAGTCACACCAACTAACATCTAAAAAAAAATAACAGTAATAAAAGATAATAGACAATTCATTCACCACTCTATGGCTTTCAGACACATAGATATCCCACATTAGGAATCCTAGGTTTAATCATGTCGTGTATATTAAAGGAATATATTTAGTCTAAGAGAGGCAGGGGGGTTTAGTGGTTAGCACGTTCGCCTCACACCGACATGGTCCGGGTTCGATTCCCGTCTCGGCTATGTGTGTGTGGAGTTTGCATGTTCTCCCCGTGCCTCAGGGTTTTTTTTCTCCGGGTTCTCCGGTTTCCTCCCGGTCCAAAAACATGCACTGTAGGTTGATTGATTGGCACTTTGGAAAATTGTCCCTAGTGTATACATATGTGTGTGTTTGTGTGTGAGTGTGTCCTGTGATGGGTTGGCATTCCATCCAGGGTGTATCCTGCCTTAATGCCCATAGACGCCTGAGATAGGCACAGATTCCCCGTGACCCGAGGGAAGATCGGATACAGCGGTAGAAGATGAATGAATGAATATTTAGTTGAACAGTATAACAGTATGGTATATTTTATGTATGTATACATTTATAAAAGTTAGCAGCGTTCAGGTTTAGGACTCGGGAGTTTGCTGTAGTGAGGATTTGAACTCAAAACCTTTGAATGCAAAGTCCAAAACCTCCTCTAGATATTTAATTCCTGGTTCTATGCAAGAATCTGTACACCATATTTGAGTTAAGTTTCACCTGACTTGTGAAACTCGAGGATCTGAAGCATTTTTGCATGTTTTGCTTATATCCTTTTGTTCCTTTCGGACGACTGACCCTCTAAACAAACGAGCACCGGCACCTTCCCACCTTCCCAAGCGATCGCATCTGCACCGTCCAGCATTCGTGCCTGATAATTCTCCGAAACCCACTTTTCTTCAGAATACCCGTTTTTTTTCGTCATGCACCGTTTGCGTTTTCACTTTTATTTTGTGCTTTTCTTTATCTCTTGTTGAAACATTTCTGGGAGGAGTAAGAATGTCATTGTGTTGTGCAACAGACCATTTCTTCCTATTCGTATAACAATACACTTTTGTATCTTAGAACTTCTACTTATTATTAATATTAACATTTTTACATGTACACACCTGGAAATTCTATATATCTATATATTTATATATCTATATCTATATATCTATATATCGATATCTATGTATATATCAGTATCTCTCTCTATCTCTCTCTCTCTCTCTCCTCTCCTCCTCTTCTCTCTCTCTCTCTCTCTCTCTCTCTCTCTCTCTATATATATATATATATATATATATATATATATATAACAAATGTTACAATTTTTTACATGTACACATTTAAAAATCAATAAAATGCCTGGAATAGATCTATCTATCTATCTATCTATCTATCTATCTATCTATCTATCTATCTATCTATCTATCTATCTATCTATCTATCTATATATCAGTATATATATATATATATATATATATATATATATATATATATATATATATATATATATATATATATATATATATATATATACTGCACCTATTGATCAATGATAAAAAACACCTGTAAAAAAATTAGTACAGTATGTGTGATTTATAATCCTTTTTACAAAAGATATGCATTTTCTAATAATAATCTATAGTTTGTAACATGGAGAACTGGGTATGGGTTATGTCCCAGACTGAATATGTACAACATGCCATTATTTCATGGTGTGGGCATCATAATAGGAGTCTCGTGATATTTCTGCTATTGTTCACACCTTAAAAATCATTTGAAAGCAGTTCTGAAGTTTTTACTTTTAAATCTGTATTTTTGCCTTTTTGTTAAGCAGGAATAAAACTTGAAAAGACAAATTGAGTTGAATCCAAATTGAGTTTATTTTCTTCTCTGCTTGTTCAGGTTGATAAATTCATGCATGTACGGGATTTGGAAATGGAAATCGGATGTGCACTTGGTGAGTACAAGATAAAGAGAAAAACATCATGTTACACACCCATACCCACGCTTCACACGTGTAATCAGAGCCCAGATACTTAATGCACCCCTGTGGAGGCCTCCTAACTATTAGAGTGGAAACATCATGGGAGGAAGTAGGATACAAATGTGTGTGTGTGTGTGAGTGTGTGTGTGTGTGTGTGTGTGTGTGTGTGTGTTGGGCGGACGGACAATAGTAGTGAAAGATAAGAAAATCAGGACTGAAGTGGAGTAAATGTTTTAGGACAATAAAGGAAAAAAGTCATTAAAACTGGTTCCACAGGAAGCAGTAATAAAATTGATTGTAATAAAACCTTAAATAATGATGAAATTCTGATCAGCTGATACGCAAAACATCAAACGAATTGAAAAAAGATCGAGTGAATAAAAAAAAAGGTTGTCCAAAAGTTTTTTGGATATTGTGTATAAATATATAATTATACTGATAGTGTTAATACTATAATTATAGTATAATGATATTATACTGATAATTTGGAGATTTGGAGATAAGCATTTGCTCTCAAATTCCTACAATAATTAATAACGGATAAATAATTAATGGAAAATTTAATTCCTTTATTAATAATTAAAGAGCCCAAAAATGGAGCACAATTAATAGTATTATACCGTAAATTTCGGACTATAAGCCGCTACTTTTTTCCTAGGTTTTGAACCATGCGGCTAATGAAACGGTGCGGCTAGTCTGCAGATTTTTTCCAGACCGCTAGGGGCTCAAACCGGAATTAGAATCAAAACTAAGACAAAATAAATGCAAAGAAGAAGAATGCGCTAGTTCCTCTTTAGCAGATATAAGTGGGTAGAAGCGGATAGAAGGAGGACAAACTCTATCTTTACAAGGTTAAGGTGACGTCATTTCACACACAGGAGAAATGAAGATAAATACTGTAAATAGCGCTTATTTTCTCTTGGTTCTGTCCCGTTTTAATCAGTGCTCTCTCTCTCCCCTGCTCTCCCCCCCCCCCCCCCCCCCCCCCCCCCACCCCCCCCCCCCCCCCCCCCCCCCCCCCCCCCCCCCCCCCCCCCCCCCCCCCCCCCCCCCCCCCCCCCCCCACACACACACGCACAACGCACGCACGCACACACACACACACACACACACCACACACCACACACACAGACATGCACACGCACAAATCAGCCAAAGTTTTTTTCTTGATTTTCCCTTTCCCGATATAAGCCCGGTTCTCCCTACAATCCCCGTCCGGGCTCGTAGCACATACCTAGTGTCGCGGACACGGACGCTCGATATATGTTTATGCCTAACCTTTGTCTCCGGTACTCTCCCGGTACTCCCGGTACCACGGCGCGCAGAGCGCAAGGCTCCCTAGCCTGTCTGTCCGCTCCGTATGAGCGGCGTCTCCTGAGTTCTTTATTCTAATAAATCCTGTTTTGTATGAATTCCGGATCTCCGCGTCTCTGTGCAGCGTCCACCGTTACACCGTGTTAAAATACAGGTTAGGAAAGGATCTATTTAGGTACATACATGTACATTTACCAATTCAAAAGCGGATGCGGCTTGTATGCAGGTGCGGCTTATTTATGATTTTTTTTTGTTTTTTTTTTTTAAATAGAGCAGATGCGGCTTATATCCCGGTGCGCTTTATAGTCCGGAATTTACGGTAGTTAAAATAGTTAATAGTATATTTTATGCTATGCAATTCTGTTTATATGCATATGTATATATATATATATATATATATATATATATATATATATATATATATATATATATATATATTTTTTTTTTTTTACTGTACACACGCAATATTAATGGAAAAATCTGAAATTTTTTTTGAATTACAAAAAAATAAAACAAAAAATAAACCCCCAACACATTCAAGGCCCCTCCCTGGTAATATTTGCCTTGGAAAGCAATGGCAATTCATCTGCATGTACTTTGACTAACCAAAGGCCTGCGCTTCTGTTTGTTGAATTTATTGGGGAAAAAAAATCACATTAAATATTGCTCTAAAACCTGTGCACGACCACAACCTCAACGCCTGCGATCAGAAAACAGTATTATATTCATTATATTAATATAGTTAGTCAGAAATTCGCTGTTGCCATGGATACTGGCTCAGGACTGGGTTTCTACCAAAACCACCAATGAAGCTTTGTCGCAACTATGCAAAAAAACCCGAAAAAACATTGAATATGGTGGATATATGATGTGTCACCACATGGAAGGAAGGAAGGAAGGATGTGGACTTCCCACTGGTTAAAAGACTTGACCAGCACTGTGATATGAACCCGAAACGTTTAAATGATTAAGATTTAATTATCAGGGCATTTAAACAAGCCAAACATGCACAACAAATACACGTTTTTTAATTTTTTTTAATTATATTATATTATTTTATTGTTTTGATTTATCGCATGATGGTCATGACGTAACTTAGGATTAATTGCAACTTAATGACACATTTGCCTTACACGTGTACCTTCAATGAGCGCTTCATACGCAAATATGTGCGCTTTATTCAAATGTATGATTATTATTAGTGACCGAGCGTAAAGGCGAAATATTATCGGAAAATTCTCGGACACGGGGGGCACGGTGGCTTAGTGGTTAGCACGTTCGCCTCACACCGAGGGTCCGGGTTCGATTTCCGTCTCGGCCATGTGTGTGTGGAGTTTGCATGTTCTCCCCGTGCCTCAGGGGGTTTTTCTCCGGGTTCTCCGGTTTCCTCCCGGTCCAAAAACATGCACAGTAGATTGATTGGCATCTTGGAAAATTGTCCCTAGTGTATGAATGTGTGTGTGAATGTGTGTGTGTGTCCTGCGATGGGTTGGCATTCCATCCAGGGTGTATCCTGCCTTAATGCTCATAGATGCCTGATATATGCACAGACTCCCCGTGACCCGATACAGCGGTAGAAGATGAATGAATGAATGAATTCTCGGACACACCGATCGGAAATTTGTGCTAATGTTTCCACACGGACGGTTTTAATTGCCGCATCGTGGCGGTTTTTAAAGTCATCAGGCAATCAAAAAGTGCCATACAGACATAAATGCCACGAATGAAACCACATAAACAAAAGGAACAATACAACCACTTTTACAAGAGATACAAAAGGGATACCCTGAAGAGATACCCTGCTCTGCCTGGACAGCATTTTTCCACTACAGTATACTCATTTAATTTCATATTTACGCCTTACTTATCCAAATTTTACTATTAATTCACAATAATGTATTTTCTACGCTAGATTCATGGCATCTCTTGATTGAGTCCAAAAAACAAACAAACCCCGGAACAGGAGCCTTCTAGCGCCACTTTACCTAAAGGCTTGGCTATATTAAGTACACAATGAGTCATGCTAATTACGCTACCTCAAATAAAGTAGCTTTTAGGTGTGTGTGTGTGTGTGTGTGTGTGTGTGTGTTGAGCTAACATTTTTTTCCGTGTATGATTGAGCAGCTTTTCTTTTGTATAGAACGTTGCATAAATGTTGTAGAAAATGTTGTGCGTTCAACAACGAACACTAAATGCCTTAAATAGCTTCAAACCCGCCACACGCCGATGGTTAAAATGATTAAAGCCGTTTAGGTTTACAAAATTACGATTATCACGCCTGATTCGATGCGTTTTTCACTTTCATTCATTCATTCATCTTCTACCGCTTTATCCGATCTTCCCTCGGGTCACGGGGAGTCTGTTCCTATCTCAGGCTTCTATGGACATTAAGGCAGGATACACACTGGATGGAATGCCAACCCATCACAGGACACAAACACACACACACACACATACACACACACACACATTCACACACACATTCATACACTAGGGACAATTTTCCAAGGTGCCAATCAACCTACCGTGCATGTTTTTGGACCGAGGGGAAACCTGAGAACCCGGAGAAAAACCCTCTGAGGCACGGGGAGAACATGCAAAACTCCACACACACGTGGCTGAGACGGGAATCGAACCCGGACCCTGCGGTGTGAGGCGAACGACTTTCACTCTTTTTCAAAGGCGTCCGATTCGACTCCAAAGCAGGACTCCAAGGGGCTGGCTCTCGCAAAATGCGTGACTAGCGCTCATATTCTAGACGTCCAGATTAATAATCGATCCGTGAATAAACACGCAACTCGCTTTCATGTTTGCTTTGTTGTATTCTCGCTTTATATCCTTCTGCCCAACTGCTGAAAAGCATGAGATAAGGCAGCGATAAGGACCAGAGCTGACGAAGTGAGATCAGGCCTGAGCAGGGACGCACACTTGTTTTGTGACACCAATTTGTTTTTCCGCCGTTTCTTCTCTCTCGTCACCTTTCCCCCTTGAGCTATTTGCCACGATCGATCTCTTCTTAGTTCTCTTGCAAAAAAGACCTTTTTTTAAAAAAAAAAATCTTCACCCTTTAAACAGGCCATGGCTCTTTCTTTCTTTCTTTATTAATTCCATCACGTTGACTTTTCACTGGAATGGCTTATTGTAACCTTTCTCTCTCTCTATCCCTATCGTTCTATCACTTTCTCCCACGGGAGCCCTGGGACCGCGATAAGAAGTATCCGAGCGCAAACACATCATTGAAAGTGGAGGAATGGATATGTAAACATACTAGCAAAATATATAAAAAAAAAAATATTTTGTGCTATTTATTTTCTATTAGTTTGTTGAGGAATGAAGAGAAAACCAGGGTCTTTTGTCGTAGAAAAAAGAGTGAGAATCCTGCAGTGCATTTTGTGGTATAATTTTGTCCAAAATGCAATTGCTCCAGCATGTTCACCTCACACCGCCAGGATCTGGGTTCGATTCCCGTCTCGGCCATGTGTGTGTGGAATTTGCATGTTCTCCCCGTGCCTCCGGCTTCTCCGGTTTCCTTCCGGTCCAAAAACATGCAGGTTGATTGCTACGTTGGAAAACTGTCCCTAATGTATGAATGTGTGTGTGTGTGTGCGATGGGTTGGCATTCTATCCTGCCTTAATGCCCATAGACGCCTGAGATAGGCACAGACTCGAGGGAAGATCGGATAAAGCGGTAGAAGATGAATGAATGAATGCAATTACTCCAACATATATTTTTCTTTGGCCATGATGATACTTTCATGTAAACAGGAGCTAGCAAAGAACTTCCTTTCAGAGCGACCCAGAGGAGCCGTCCTCATTCCCACAATTTCCGACTTAATTGCCGAGCAGTAAATACTATCAGCGCAGACAATACACACCCACTCTGCTTACCATAACAACCTGATCTACTGGTCCCAGATGTAGCAGTTTGAAACAACAACGGTTTTAAATCACAGCGTGTGATGTAACTGTTCGACGTGAAAACACGTCTATTGACGAAACAGAGCGTCTGCTTCTAAGAGTTGCGTTGTCTGCGAGACGGGACTGCTTTGTATCCCTTTAAAGAAGTAAATGAGGTGCAATATGTGTCAAAATATGTCGTCAAACTTAAAAGAAAACCCTCTCGAATAAACCTATGAGAATGAAGTTAGTCGAAGATACTCGAGACCAATTTACTGTAGCACTTGCAATACAAAACACTTTATAGCTTTTTCCTACATTTCCATCATTCATTCATTTATTCATCTTCTACCACTTTATCTGATCTTCCCTCGGGTCACGGGGAGTCTGTGCCTATCTCAGGCGTCTATGGGCATTAAGGCAGGATACACCCTGGATGGAATACCAACCCATTGCAGGACACACACACACACACATTCACACACTATGGACAATTTTTCCAAGGTGCCAATCAACCTACCGTGCATGTTTTTGGACCGGGAGGAAACCGGAGAACCCGGAGAAAAACCCCCTGAGGCACGGGGAGAACATGCAAACTCCACACACACATGGCCGAGACGGGAATCGAACCCGGACCCTGGAGGTGTGAGGCGAACGTGCTAACCACTAAACCACCTAGAAAGTCTTCATGTTTTATGCTAAAGAATCCCCATCACCATGAATGCATAACCTTCTGTGTTAGCCATAGGTTTTTTTATCAGGAGATCTTCCCCTCCAAACCCTTGTTCATAGAATTTGATGCTAGAATAGGTTTGTATCTCCTAGATGAAATAAAGCTTCATAAATAAGGGGCTTCTGTGGGAACATCTTCAGTCAGGTATCTTATACCCAAACCTTATACATGTGTACAAGACTACATCGCCTAGGTGTGATGTAGTGTGTATGTGTGAGCCTACTGGTGCGTCGTGATGCTCTGGTATTCCTGTTCAGCGTGTATTGCACATGTGACTCTGTTCTGATGGTCCACCATGGAAGAAGCCTGGGATCGGTAGACCAACTCATAAAATAAGGGATCAGTATACAAACTCATAAACAAACAGCCTTTAAAGTAGCGTTTAATGTGTTGCCTGTCATTAGGGCTGGCTAGAACACGCTAAGGAGGACGCTGCATTTGAGCAGCAGACCCGTCACTCAACACACACACACACACACACACACACACACACACACACACACACACACACACACACACACACACACACACACACACACACACACACACACACACACACACACACACACACATACACACACACACCCTTTTATGTTTTTTAAAAAAACAACTTTCAAGCTGAGAAAGCTTGCAGATTGCACACGTTCTCCAAACCACAGTGTAGAAGTATGTCTTTTTGCTATATTGTGACTGATACTAACAGCATAGGCATGTATTTTATTTATTTATGTATTTATTTATTTTTTAAAGTACAAACTAGAATTTATGCACAAAAATATCTCCAAAAAAAATTATATATATATATATATATATATATATATATATATATGTTTGTGTGGTGTGTGCATATATGTGTGTATATATATATATATATATATATATATACATATATATATATATATATATATATATATATATATATATATATATATATATATATATATATATATATATATCTATGAATATAATATGTCCAATTTCTGCATGGTTTGGATGCTATCTAATAAAAAATACAAATTTAACATATAATACAGCTGTAAAACAACTCTGGGTGTAAGATTATTTAATTTTGAAAGGTTTTACACACCTAATAACGGCGCACTTGGTCTGGTAATATAAGAACAGAGCATTTTGCCACGTATAGGACACACCCCATTGATAGCAGCTTCAGTGTCTCTCTCTCACACACTCTCTCTCTCTCTCTCTAACATTGGGTATTGTTCTGACTTGACTTCCGTGGTTGTCTTTAACACCGACTCTGACCAACCCTATAATATTACGCGAAACCTTTCATGTACACTCCAGTCCTGCAGAGCGAGCGAGAGTCTTTAGCACAGCGCAAGTCATTTCACTTCTTCACTACTCCACTAGTCATTATGTAATAAGATAATGTCGGAGCTAACCAGTCCCTCGGCTTTCACGATGGCTCTCGGGTGTCCTCTTGGCTTCACCAATTTAGAAATCGGAATGTGAATATAGCTGGTTTGGTTGTGGTCCATTTGGAGACTGTCTGGGATCAAATCAAAGCCCATAAACTGGGACCAATTTGGCCACCATGTTTGTCTCTAAGAAGCACCCATGAATTTAAGCAGGAAATGCCAAATACTTCATCTTGCAGAGGTACGAGCTCCTGCTCTGCTCCTACACGTCCATACACGCTCTAACACGGCGTTTGGTGGATCTGGTTAATGTTTGAAGAAAAAAAAACTTCGCCTGCCCTCATAATGAGCTGTGTGAAGGAATTCATAAATGCCAAGGGTGATAAACTGTGCGCGACCCCACCCTCTGTTTCCCGCCTTCCTACCTGAATTAAGCACCGTAAGTAATGTGTGGGAAGCTTTTAAACGCTCTATAATGTAAATATACATCGTGCTGTCTCGAATACATACATAAATAAATAAATAAATAAAAAAGAAAACACGAGTGGTGCACTATATGGAAAGGCATTAATAAAAGCAGCGGTATGTTAAATAACCCGCGAATACAAAATCAAAGCCTCCCCAAAGCATTGCAATTCATGTACGCGTGCGATGTATACGCTGACATCCACTCCCACGCTGCTCGCTTTTTCTACGGCGTCAAAACTCCCACATTCTCCCGCAAGAAAAGGAGCTTTTATGTTATCAGGGTTGCGAACCAGTAACCAAAGCCCCGAGTCACCCGGCTGAAAAGCTTGATGTTTGCACTGCAGGTCAACACAATTCTCCCTTAAGAGTATCACACGTTTCTTTTTCTTTCCGTTTTCGTCCCATAATAAAGCAAGCATACAATGCATCTCTCGTTTGGATTACAAGGATTAGTCCACACTGTCCACACCCACGAGGCTGCTAAGCTGGTTGAGGGAAAACATCCGTGACTTGTGTTCGTCATTTTCAGTTGGTTTAAATACGTCGTACATAGACGTCGGGGCTCAAAGACGAACACTTTGTCAATCCGCTCTCACTGTGTGTTTTACGCAATTTCTGATTTACCGTAACGCACATGCGCAAACACACAAACCTGTCCTGTTTGCCACCTGCTGCTGTTCACACACACACACACACACACACACACACACACACACACACACACACACACACACACACACACACAATATTGAGCCACTTTTGTTTCTTGGCAAGCAAAATTGTTCATACTTATTATATAAAAACAGAATATTTGGTATAAATAAAGATATTTCTTCTCGTTCTATAGTTCTGCCCTGGTTCACCCATTCACACTAATGTGGCTTTAGACTGTTATTATTATTATTATTATTATTATTTTGGTGTAATTGTGTGTTAGAAAAGTGTCACAGGTGCTTGAATCAATCGCCGTCCACGACGAGGACGCCTGACGAACTCACCTGGAAAATGAGCACCTTGAAGTGATTCCTCTTCAGCAGGTGCGCATGATTGGCCTCCAGACGCTTCACCTGGCCGCTCTGGCGGTCCAGGCGCTCGCGCACCTCCTTGACGTAGATGCCGGTCTTGCGCGAGCGCTCGAGCAGCTTGTTGACCCCGCCGGAGGTGGCCGTGTGGCTCTTGCTCAGGCGAGTCAGGTCGGCTTGCACGGCCCGCACGGTGCCCTCCAGGTCAGTTTGGCGTTTCTCCATGCGCCGCTGGTTCTCCTGAACCGCCTCGATCATCACCACGAGCTGGTCTAGCAGCGCCACGACCGTGATGGCGCTCACCTGGTTCCCGGCCCCTGTCGGACTGGCCGGGGTTTTGGTCCGGGTGAGCGTGTGAGTCGGGGAAGTCGGGGTTGAACCGGGGATGAAGAGGTCCTGGGCGTCCACTGGCGGAGCAGTGGGGGCCTCAGAGTTCACTGGAGAAGGCAGCGTGGATGAGCCTTGATCAGCTCGAGCAGCATCTTCGCCCATCTTGGAGGATCTGGTGGGGGAAAGGAACTTTTCTTCTGAGACTCGCGAGTCGATCACCTGGGAACTCGATTCAGGAAGCCGGGAAGCTGCTGCTATTTCAGGAGGTCTGTCACATGGACGTGCTTCGCTGCCTCCCGCGTCTCCTGAACACAACAACATTCCCGACACACCACTTAAAAACTCCCCACACACCCAGAGGAGGAGCCAGGTTGCCTAGTAGCTAGCCCAACCCAGTGGTCTAAAGTAAGCTGGAGTGTCAGTGTGTGTCTGTGTGTGTGTGTGTGCGAATATCTCTGGTTTGTGTGAAGGACCGATAAGGAAAGGCAATACCAATCGTGATCCCGTTTCCACGGCACACCTGTACACGTTAACAGCACCAATCCTACTCCTCCGTGTAATGTCCTCACACACCGGGGAACTCCTACAATGAGGAAACTCATATGTACACAGCGCCTTCAGATTTTTTCTCCTGGGACCGTGCCAGGATGAGTCCTGATCGCACCACCTTCTCACTTCCCCATCCTGCTCTTTCTCTTTCTCTTATACACACTCCCCATGAGCATGTGCACCAAGAAGGAGACCTGAGTGAGAGATTGTCAAATAAGTGTGTGTGTGTGTGTGTGTGTGTGTGTGTGTGTGTGTGTGTGTGTGTGTGTGTGTGTGTTATAACAAGAGGTCACGTTCATGCTAAGGGATATAAAAGCGTCATTGTTGCACAATCAAACTTCCCGGGTGAAAGTTTGATTTTAGTCATTGCCTTTTGGAGAAAAAGCACTGTAGTGCGCACACACACACACACACACACACACACACACACACACACACACACACACACACACACACATACACAGATAAAGTTTCCTTTGTAAGGTCAGAGAAGGCAGTTCCACTCATCCTGTGCTTGGGTTTGTGGGAAAAAAGGAAGAGATTCTCATCCTTTTTGGCCTTTCGTCCCTCTGCAAACTTTTGTACAAACACACACACACACACACACACACACACACACACACACACACACACACACACACACACACACACTCGACAAACACTAATCTTTCCCCCGCTTTTGTTTTTAAATAAAGTGTGAATATTAAAATATCTTCATCTGATTATGACCCCGTTACTAAATAAATTGCATAAACTCTCTATATTTTTTTCCTGCAGCCTCACCAAACGCAAGAGACTCTGCCCTCTGCTGGTCAAAAGCAATCATTGCAGAAAGTCAATGCCACTTCTTTCTTATAGCTGTTAACTCAAATTCCTACACGAGTCCCACGAGGCCTGTTTGCTCATGATCTTAACGCTAAAACATCGTTTGTGTGTGTGTGTGTGTGTGTGTGTGTGTGTGTGTGTGTGTGTGTGTAGTTTTATCAGCTTAACTTTCGTGCGATCTCGAAATACAAACATTAAATACAAAAATTATTTTTTTTGTGATTCTGGCGTAAAAGTTGTTTTCTTGTGTGTTTGTGAGAAATTACGTCATGACAAGAAGGCGTGATCATGGAATACCTCTGGTTACATGTATTTATGGAGAAGCCAGCATAAGCAATATGTGATTTTTATGCAGACCTAATTAATATTCATAACCACCTTCTGATTATGAATGTAATGTTATGATTAGACCTTAAAAGTGAAAAGGAACTGTGGAGCCGAACTGCACCAGGTGACGTGGCCTCATATCGCCGTCGAAAGCAGCAACATCCTGTAGCTGATCTCTGCGGATCTGAGGATTATTGTGTAATTTGCCCGCTTCGCAGCACACTGCCTGCCACTTTTGTATTTCGTTGCCGTGGGAAAATTCCAGAGCGCGGACAGACATGCCTCTACAGATCCGCCCGAATTTGTAGCGTCACCCCACCACTAATAACCAAAGCATACAAAAAAGCGAAACAAGCCTTTATTTGATGCATATACAACGCGGGGTGGAGAAATACGTTTCTCCGTATAATCTCCGTAGGAGTCAGAGACGAGAGGAGTCAGGGAAATGCTGGAGGGGAGGTGGGAGCTCAGAAGAACGCTCAAAGGTTCAAATCCCACTGCCACCAAGATGCCACTTGTGGACCCTTGAGTAAGGCCCTTATCCCTAGACTGCTCATTTGTAGTGCTGTAAATTCTGGAGTAGTGGCAGATGTGTGAAAAATGAAATGAATACACAATAAAATAAATGCATTCATATATTCAGTACTAATTAAATGAATAAATGATTAAATAATAATCATTTGTTCATATGATAATTTCAAAGGATTGGTTTCATAAATTTAATGAAAGAACATTCAATGTTATGCGTCGGCAAACTATCCATGATTCCAGTCCTGCAGACTTTCGCTCTCTTCCCGCAGATGGTTCTTAATGTTTTGCCTCACACCTCCAGGGTCCGGGTTCGATTCCCGTCTCGGCCATGTGTGTGTGGAGTTTGCATGTTCTCCACGTGCCTCAGGGGTTTTTTCTCCGGGTTCTCCGGTTTCCTCCCGGTCTAAAAAACATGCACGGTAGGTTGATTGGCACCTTGGAAAATTGTCCCTAGTGTATGAATGTGTGTGTGTGTGTGTGTGTCTTGTGATGGATTGGCATTCCATCCAGTGGTGTATCCTGCCTTAATGCTCATAGACGCCTGAGATAGACTCCCCGTGACCCGAGGGAAGATCGGATATAAGCGGTAGAAGAATGAATGAATGAATATATATATATATATATATATATATATATATATATATATATATATATATATATATATATATATATATATATATATATTCACAACAAGGACCTGGATATAAAAATAAATATCCCAAGCACGATTTTTTTACTTCTCCATTACGGGTTCATCACGATCAGGCTAGAACGTTGGCAAAAGCCAATGACTTGTTGCATGCGGATTCAGTCAGGATTTTGTGTATACAAAATAAATAAATAAATAAACAAACACTCAAACCCGAGACATGTCCGAATTCTTCTCTATATTGCTTTTATGTAACCTTCCGTAATATTGAGACAGATTTGATTTGAAGCTAGAAGGGCAAGTCTGTTAGAGAGGGGGGGGGGCCTGAGGCACATTTCATACCGAGACACATATCTATTAAGCGCTTCCTGTTCAACCTTTCCTCCCATAGTGCTGGGACATCTGACGACGAGGTCACATTCTCAGGTCTGTTTTGTAGCAACGAATTGGAGTAAATCCAGAATGGATTGGACTTGTTTTGGCCTGTGGTGTGTGGACCCAGGAATGTCAGGTGAACATCTTCATCGTATGCAAATAGCTTTCAAAAGGGGCTTCGATATGAAATCTGAGCATATTATGTGGACACTCCGGCTATAAGCTTGTTTCAGCTTCACCCTGGTCTATTAAAATCCCAGATTTGATCCTCTTTGCCTCGTCTTTTGTGTGGAAAATACTTTGGCACTTATACATTCTTCCTCGGACACCTCATAGCTTTTGTAACGTGTGACAATATAACGCATCGTTTCCACTGCTGCGTGTATTACTGACAATCCTTATAGGGTCACATGACCTGTGCTAACAATCTGTGGCAAGACTTTAAATAGAGACTTCCGACATCTTCTGCCTTGTCCGTTGTCAATGATGAATATGGAGCATTTTATTGTCATAGAAAATGTAATGGCTTTAAGGAAGTGCCCATTTCCCCCCCCATAGCAAGTCTGGTTTTCAGGTCGAAGGAAAAGAAGATGTTATAATACCATTAAAGGAAAGAAAAAACTTGCAGTGGCCCCAATGGAACATGGCATTTAGCAAAATGAGATTTTTTTGTACCCATACTCGGTATCTAAACCTGCCCCTGGATCAGTAATAGCAGCTCCCACTCACTGCTTCAGTCCCAATCCCTGTATATGATACGCCTTGGGTTTTATTTACGCCCCAATCCTTTACCATCTCAGTCCTGTGTCCTAATTCTGCCACAGGATCACTCTCTGCCCTGATCACCAGGTCTTTACCCCTAAACCTTTACAGTCTTAATCACTACCCCTAAACGTACCCAGTCTCAATCACTACCCCTAAACCTATCCAGTCTTAATCACTACCCCTAAACCTTTCCAGTCTCAATCACTACCCCTAAACCAATCCAGTCTCAATCACTACCCCATAACCTATCCAGTCTCAATCACTACCCCTAAACCAATCCAGTCTCAATCACTACCCCTAAACCTATCCTGTCTTAATCACTACCCGTAAACCTTTACAGTCTTAATCACTACCCCTAAACCTACCCAGTCTCAATCACTACCCCTAAACCTATCCAGTCTTAATCACTACCCCTAAACATATCCAGTCTCAATCTCTGCCACTACCCCTTAACCTATCCAGTCTCAATCTCTGCCACTACCCCTAAACCTACCCAGTCTCAATCACTACCCCTAAACCTATCCAGTCTTAATCACTACCCCTAAACATATCCAGTCTCAATCTCTGCCACTACCCCTTAACCTATCCAGTCTCAATCTCTGCCACTACCCCATAACCTATCCAGTCTCAATCACTACCCCTAAACCTATCCAGTCTCAATCACTACCCCTAAACCTATCCAGTCTCAATCACTACCCCTAAACCTATCCAGTCTTAATCACTACCCCTAAACCTATCCAGTCTCAATCACTACCCCTAAACCTATCCAGTCTCAATCACTACCCCATAACCTATCCAGTCTCAATCACTACCCCTAAACCTATCCATTCTTAATCACTACCCGTAAACCTTTCCAGTCTTAATCACAACCCCTAAACCTTTCCAGACTCATTCTCTGTCCAAATATTTTTTTTACTTTTATTTATTATTTAATACCTGCTAGAGAATATATACATTCGTTTATTTAGAGGTTCATCCAGGGAGTTTAGACCAACATGTTGTAAAATGAAAAATGAATAAAACAATCATAATCTCATGTACCACATCAGATATCGCTCCACCGATGATACTGATTCATTTGTGTCTCAGAAACGTAGAGTCAACAAATGAGGTTTCATTTTTTTTCTTTTGTTATTGTTTTTTGTTTATGTGAGGTGCGTTGTGTATGCAAATATCGTTTACCACCGTCGATTATGATGTCACAACTGGATTTGCATTTTTAATGGGTCAGTTCTGATAAGCTCTGGATCTAAGGCACAAGAAGTTACATTATTTTGCACAAAGTCTACCCCCTAGTGGTTAGAACAGGTGTAACACATAACGTCTATATAGTCAGGCTCGTGAGAGGGCGTTCATAGCAAAAAAAACATCCGTCTAAACGTCGACATTAATCCACAGATGTAGTGTAGTCTATAAAAAAAGTTTTTACGAACCCCTATTCTTGCCAAACTGGCACCCGCCATAAAAATACAGTTGCATGCTATTATCTGTTTTGTGATATAAATTATTTATTTACATTTACAGAAAAAGGACCCCACCAAGACAAAACAAAGAAACTAGTGGAAATATTACCCATACATAACCAAATAGCAGGACGTGTCCTAACGTAATGTCCTAAGATCATCCCGGGTTTTGTGTCCTGTGCCACAGGTAGAAGGCACGGCGTGTCACCCACTCCCCTCGGCCTCACCTACAACCCCAGCCACCATCGCCCCGCCCCTCCCCTCTGTCTAGTAGTGCGGTAGTCCGGGACGGTCCATCGCGTCGCACCAGGAGGCAGGAGGGAGGGATGGAGATTTAATCTCTTGTGACCACACGTCCCCCGCGACCGGGGGAGGCTTCTCCCGGCGCTTAGATGAGGCGGGTGGAGGCGCGCAGGGTGTTCTCGGAGTTGTAGTGCGTGACGTTTTGCTTTTGACGGTTGATACGGTTAGTCCGTGGGCACTTCCTGTACGGATGACAAAAAAAAAAAAAAATATATATATATATATATATATATATATATATGTATATATAGTGGGTGGACATTACAGACGTCCATATTTGAACACATGAATACAGATGAGACATGTGTTGGCACGGAAGGCTGTTTCTGCCATATATATATATATATATATATATAAAGTTGACCCAATTGCGACTTTATTTCTCCCAATTTTGACTCCGCCAGCTTTCTCACAATTACGCTTTAATTAATGTTAATTTAATGCAATGTTATTTCTCACGATTATGACTTTATTTCTCGCTATTTGGGACTTTATCGCTACATGCAAAACTTTATCCTCGCAAATCTGCCCTCAATACACATTTTTATTTCCTGCAATTCCGACCGTATTTCTGCCAATTCCGACTTTATTTATTTGATGCAAATTCCGACTTTATTTTTGCCCGTACAGCAATTAAGAATTGATGCAAATAAAGCCAAAATTGCAAAAAAATTAATAAAACATTGTGAAAAATGGTCAAAATTGGCAGAAAAACACAAGAAAAGCACAATTTGAGATAATGTAATGTTAGAATGTTATTAAAGTCTGGGAATTAAATCAGAATTGAGATTAATAAACTCTACGCATCCTATGTTTTATATGGCAGGAACGAGCTTCCATAGGTTAGGAGCAAAACCTTAAACCCGGGATACCGAGGTAATAAACTAGGCCAGTCAAAGTTGAGTGTTTTTGCCTCTAGGATTCTTTAAAAAAAAAACCCTGTTTTGCCTCATGGTATCTTCAAAGGGAACCATTAGACGTCTTGGTTGTGGGGTAAAGGTCGGCTGCTCCGGTGAAAGCCACGCGAGCCGGCATTTCCGCAGTCTTGTAGGAACGCTTTCCCTTCACACACGTCCAGGCAGATTGGGATTACATGCTGTACACACGGTGTGTGTAGCAGTGTAGGGTTTCCTCTGCGCCACGGTAACGCGGCGGGAAACGTGCTAAACCTCTCCTGTGGAGATTTGTTCTTTGTTCTTTACATTTGTAGCATCACTTTCTGAAGAACGAATGCATTAATCATGGCGTTCCATCTCGTCGTTTCACATTTGAGTTGTTCGTAGACGTAGTGCTGGTCAGATTTGAACACATCCGGGGATTTTTACTGCTTTTTGTCCAGATTTCTCCGGGATCACTGCAGCTTTTATCGACAGAAGACGATGCATTATAACACGTTTACTCACTTGTGATCTCACCTTAACAGCTTTCTCGTGCTTCTTTCTTCGTTATAATGCATTATAATGCTTGGCCTGCTTGGTTCGGACCATCTGTAAATGAATCCTGCTATTCCTTTGACTTCATCCGCATTTTGGGCGGATTGGCACATCGACAAGCCCAGTGGGATTTTCCAGATGTTCCAGATGTCTGGTTAGCTGTTTCTGCTGTCCGTCGTTGATCTGTAAGTGAACGTACCCGCCTTTGTGGAGCACTTTAGTTTGAATAATAATAAATAATAATAATAAATAATAATAATAATCCTTTATTGGTCACATATACATTACAGCACAGTGAAATTCTTTTCTTCACATATCCCAGCTTGATGTTGGTAGCTGGGGGTCAGAGCGCAGGGTCAGCCATGATATGACGCCCCTGGAGCACAGAGGGTTAAGGGTCTTGCTCAAGGACCCAAGGGCAGCAGCTTGGCCATACCGGGGCTCGAACCCGGATCTTCCGATCAGCAGCCCAGCGCCTTAGAGCACTGAGCTACACCCTCCCGTTGCTACCCCCTCCCTCCTGTATATGTGTTCAGGAGGTTGTTGAGGAGCGGCGCGGATTTTAGCTTTAATCACCGATCCTCACACAGAGGCGCAGCGATCTGCCGACCTTTAGCGACGCGTTAATTCGGCAGCCTCCCGGCGGAACCCGAGTTCGCTCCCTCTGGAAGTGGCAGCGTGATGAGGGCAATCCACTTCCCGACGTTCATACGCTGTATGAACTGCAGCGTTCGTGAAATCGGAATAACGGGTTTTGAGATCCTTTTTTTCGACTGCTGGGCCCTGAACCCTCTGAACTGTTCATTTGCTGCTCAAAATGAAAACCAGAATAGAAAATATGTCACACATGCATTGGAAGATTGCGACTCACCGCGTGATACACAGCACCACCACACAGATGATGGCCACCTGCAGGGCTCCGATGATGGAGGCAATTAGCACGTAACGGACTTTTCCGGAACCCGGCACCACGTACAGCACGTTGTACTCCTTGGTGTCACACTGCGGCCCGCTGAAGCCTGAGTGACAACTGTGTGGAGCAGAACAATCAGACCAAAAAAAATACAATGTGGTGAAACAATGGACCAATCAGGGCGGGCCAATTAGACAAGGAGGCCAATGACGGTGTAATAATGGATAAATGCTTACGAGACATTCATTCATTCATCTTCTACTGCTATTCTGCTATGGGGGATTAGTGGTTAGCACGTTCGTCAGGGTCCGGGTTCGATTCCCGTCTCGGCCATGTGTGTGTGTGGAGTTTGTGCATGTTCTCCCCGTGCCTCAGGGGTTTTTTCTCCGGGTTCTCCGGTTTCCTCCCCCGGTCCAATAACATTCACGGTAGGTTGATTGGCACCTTGGAAAATTGTCCTAGTGTATGAATGTGTGTGTGTGTGTGTGTGTGGCCTGCGATGGGTTGGCATTCCATCCAGTGTGTATCCTGCCTTAATGCCCATAGACGCCTGAGATAGGCACAGACTCCCCGTGACCCGAGGGAAGATCGGATAAAGCGGTAGAAGATGAATGAATGAATGAATGAATGAATGTACACCTGATGTGTGATGAGAACTGAAGCCTTCATCTTGTATCTGCATGATTTAATACATGCTTCTGCTGCAACATGATTGGCTGATCGGGCGCTTGTATAAATAAGGCGCCGTTTTTTTTTTTCTTTTTCGTCTCTCGTTCTTCGTACATTAAGAGCCGTCAAAGCCCATTTAACATTTAAAGTGGCATTCGAATTCAATTGGAATTATAAATGGACTCAATTTCGCATTCATTTGAATTCATTTGAATGTTAACGAACCCATAATGCACAACCGCCCCAGACAGCACAACAGTCGCGATTTGTACTGCGTGACCCACAGATGGCAAAAAAAAAACGCTTCGTTTCTAAAGCAGGCAAAATCACCAGGGAGCAAAACGGTTCACTTTGCGTTTCACTGGGAATCTTTCACACAAACACGATGCGGAATCTCGAATGCTTTCCGTATACGCTGCAGTATATTTGCTTTCCGCGCCGAGTGTCACTACACAGACTCTACACACTTTATACTTAAATCTAGGGGCACGGTGGCTTAGTGGTTAGCACGTTCTCCTCACACCGCCAGGGTCCTGGTTCGATTCCCGTCTCGGCCATGTGTGTGTGGAGTTTGTGCATGTTCTCCCCCGTGCCTCAGGGGGTTTTTCTCCGGGTTCTCCAGTTTCCTCCTTGGTCCAAAAACATGCACGGTAGGTTGATTGGCACCTTGGAAAATTGTCCCTAGTGTACGAATGTGTGTGTGTGTGTGCCATGTGATGGGTTGGCATTCCATCCAGGGTGTATCCTGCCTTAATGCCCATAGACGCCTGAGATAGGCACAGATAGGCTGATCTTCCCTTGGGTCACGGGGAACCCCTGACCCTGGAGGTGTGAGGCAAACGTGCTAACCACTAAGCCACCTCTTGCCATTACATTTTGCTCATGAGGGGCACATGAGCAAGATGTAATAAAGCTGAATATGATCCAACAAGGTGAAGGTGTGTGTGTGTGTGTGTTTGAGGTGTGTGTGTGTGTTTGAGGTGTGTGTGTGTGTGTGTGAGGTGTGTGTGTTGCTTCCTCTGTTGGACAAAAGATCCATATCTATCTCTGTGAGACTGTCTCTCTTGATCTTCCTGTATTATCTTCCTCCGTCGTCTCTCAGGAGACACCCTTGCTGAGAAACAGCTGCCAAATCTTCCGTGCAGCACCTGTTACTACACGTCTGCTCTGCGCTCGTCTACCTCGTCCTCACAACAGCCAGGGACAAGATGACGGGAGGGACAATCTTTTCTATCGCCGGGAACAATTTGGACAACATTATGAATACAAGTTCGGAGTAACAGACGGCGTTTGGGGCGAAGAAAATCCGTGGCTTTGTGTTCATTCACAAAAAACGTAAAAATTGGGAAAAGTTGAGCCGGGATAAACGTGTGATATTTGTCTTTTTTTACAAGTGTGTTATAATAATTGCTCCGGAAGGACGCATTTCTCACGAATTTCCGCTGTGCACAGCAGGGGGCGCTGTTGTATAAGAATTCCAGTCGCTTTCCAGTGTGGGTTTCTTTGTGGGTTTGTATATATATATATATATATATATATATGTGTGTGTGTGTGTGTGTGTGTGTGTGTGTGTGTGTGTGTGTGTGTGTGTGTGTGTGTGTGTGTGTGTGTGTGTGTGTTGTGTTCACATGTGTGTATACCTGCAGGACGGAGTGGAGAGCATGTTGGGGTATTCACAGTCTCCGTGTACGCAGTAGTTCTTGTAGTGCTCTGGACAAGGGATGTAAATTCCTCGTGCCACTTCCGACACTTCAGGCTTCTCCTCTAGACACACACACACACACACACACACACACACACAGACGCACACACCTCTGTTGAACTTTCAATCAATTCCAGTCTGGTTTCCATCTCTCAATGTCTAACAGTTCTTTCTATCGCTCCGTCTCGTCTTGTTCCCAGACTCTCCCGCCCGGGTCTCTTTAATCGGACTCGACGACGCGTCTCTGTCTCGGCTCTATAAGCGAGCAGTTCCACTTCGACGCGTTTCTTTGGATCAGCACAGATGCCAAAACATCAGCATGCGTATTACCAAGGAAATAAAGAACGACTCTCGCGTGCGGTAACGTGCGAAAGAACTCGACCAATTACTGTCAGTCAGCAGCTTGCAGCATATTACGCTCCCTACTGAGGATGCATGGGGGGGGAAAAATCTATAAAACACACACAAACACACACCTGGCAAGTCGGCTCTGGCGTAGTGACCATCCCCGGGTTTGTTTCCCGTTATCATGTCACCTGAAACAAAAAGGCGAGGTAAAAGTTTCCGAGCACAAATTTTCGGCGAGTCGTTAAACAGTAATTTGAATGAAATAATTGAAAGCGTCAGCATCTCGGCCAGCAGCTGCTGCACACTCCCTGACGTTATTGCACTCGTTAATGGAGTCTTTTTTTTGTTGCTTAAACTGTACATCTGGCCAACTGTCCCTTCACGGCAGGTGGCCACCGAATAACACAACATGACAACACTTCAGAGGTAGGTAAATGTGTGTGTGTGTGTGTGGATAAGTGTGTGTGCTGCTTAGGGAGCTCCGTCTGTCCCCTTAACCCTCGTCTGTTCAGGTCAAAGACGACCTGTTTACATTTTTTTTCGCACCCCACTTGGTGCTTAGACCTGAAGATGTGGTGTTCTATAGGGATCTAAAGGGATCTATAGGGATCTGTAGGGACGGAGGTAGGAAGAGGTTGCCACTTGCCTTGACAGTGGCCCAGGAACTTGACCTCGATGCGCTCCTGCCGTTGACACGACGCCTCTTTCACTTGGCACGGGTTGTCGTACGAGCGGCCGTCGGACGCGCACACCGGGTTGAAACTTATGTGCGAGCAGTCGATGTTGCACACGCACCTGCGGAAACATGTACACAAAAGTTAAAGCATTGGACTGGAAGGTCGCGGGTTCAAATCCCAACCCCGCCAAGCCGCTACTAGTCGGCGCTTGGGCAGTAGAATAGAGTCAGCCTTTACTTATCACATATACATTACAGTGAATTTGTTTCTGCAATTGTTTGTGGAAGCTAAGGTCAGAGCACAGGGTCCGCCATGATACTGAGGGTTAAGGGACCTTGCTCAAGGGCCCATGAGCATTTGTTTTGCCTGTTAGGATCACTCAAGGTAGAGCAAAATGCTTTTAGAGGTGCTGGAATTTCTAGAACGTCTATCCATTCTTTCCTACAACTCAAGAAAAGATGATGCTCCCGCCGCCATGCTTCACAGCGTCTACTTTATACACAATGATCTACACACACAGTATTAGTATGAATGAAATACTATTAAAGAAGAATGATTAATGGGAATATTAGGGGCACGGTGGCTTATTGGTTAGCACGTTCGCCTCACACCGCCAGGGTCGGGGTTCGATTCCCGTCTCAGCCATGTGTGTGTGGAGTTTGCATGTTCTCCCCGTGCCTCAGGGGGTTTTTCTCCGGGTTCTCCGGTTTCCTCCCGGTCCAGAAACATGTTGATTGGTACCTTGGAAAATTGTCCCTAGTGTATGAATGTGTGTGAGTGTGTGTGTGTCCTGCGATGGGATGGCATTCCATCCAGGGTGTGTCCTGCATTAATGCCCATAGACGCCTGAGATAGGCACCCCATGACCCGAGGGAAGATCGGATATAGCGGTAGAAGATGAATGAATGAATGATTAATGGGAATAATAAACATCACAGACGTTGAACATCCTAGAACCACCAAGCTGCCACTAGTGGGCCCTTGAGCAAGGCCCTTAACCCTCAGTTGTAAGTCGCTCTGGATAAGGGCGTCTGCCAAATGCTGTAAATGTAAATGTAAATGTAGGAAGCTGTCCACACAGTCCGATCCCGCCAAAGAATTCGATATTGTTCAGAAAACAACGCAAATGCCTCCCGGAGTCAGCAAAACTCTATTAAAACGATTCGGAGCCGAGTCGGCCTAAAACGCTACGCTCGTGGGAGTCCGTGTTTAATATTTCAACGGCCTTATTTACGCCTCCCGTCCTTAAGCGTGTGCTGATGTCGGATCTAGATTCCAAGACGGAATTCTTCATCGGCGGGATCCTGTTAATGTACTTTACTTACTTAAATAAAATCGACTCGAGTAAAAATAACTCGTTTGTAATGTACTGGTGGGAGAATGTACTTTTTGTATGGGGAGTGGGTGGGATTCCAGTGGCATTCAAAAAAAAAAAAAGTGTACAATGCAGACATGCTGTTCTGAAATTAGCCTCAGTCTTTCAAAAGAGTATTGGCAAACAGCGACACGCAAACGGTTAACGTTTCAGGCATACCTTCCCACACACCAGTGTCTATAAATGTGTATTAGTCATCGAACCTACTTGTTCTCACGTCTGAATAAAAAAATCCGCCGAGGTGCGCGTCAATGCCAGTAAACAACGGAGCCGTCGAAAGCCTCGGCTTCCGCTTACCGAACTGTTTAGGTTAGCGTTTTCTCCGGCGGAGTACAACGGTAAAATACACCGTTTACGCCGCCACACACACACACACACACACACACAATACAACCCCTCCGCCACTCTCCCTCCCCATACCGCCTGCATTAGCAAGCACTGAAATGAATCCCACTTCACACAGGGTGTGAAATAATGGCTTCTACACGCCACATAGTGCTTTAATGTCCATTAGCGTGCCATTTTCGGATTCAGCTGAAGGTGCTGTGTCGCTTGGAACTCTGCTGAATCGCCATCGACCCTATTCCTATTCCTAACCCCCCCCCCCCCCCCCCCCCCCCCCCCCCCCCCCCCGCCCCCCCCCCCCCACCCCCCCCCCCCCCCCTTCCCCCCTTTTACAATTTCACCCCTGAGTGCGGTATTTGCCCACATAAAGGGTCGTAACGTAAAAATATTTGGCTACATGACTCGGGTTAATGGACAGAAGTGGACGTGAATTGAACGGCGCATCAAATGGCGTAATGGAGCTGTGATGAGGTCATCGGCTGAGGCCAGGAGGATTAGCGGGGAGTAGTGGCTTATGAGGTCTGCTGGCTTCGAGGTCCCAACACTTGTTCTGATGGCTGTTCTTATTCACACAAGCCTTCATTAGTGAGCGTGTAATGAGGGCTTAGATTCGTGTGGGTGTAACGGAGACGGGAGGAAAAGAGGGCATGTGGAACAGGCAGGAAGATATATATATATATATATATATATATATATATATATATATATATATATATATATATATATATATATATATATATATATATATATTTGACACAGAGAGTTCCATAGTTCCATAGCTCGTTTCTTGGTTATCATGTTTGCCTCACACCTCCAGGGTGTGTCGATTCCCGTCTCGGCCATGTGTGTTTGGAGTTTGCATGTTCTCCCCGTGCCTCAGGGGATTTTTCTCCGGGTTCTCCGGTTTCCTCCCCGGTCCAAAATCATGCGTGCTAGGTTGAATGGCACCTTGGAAAATTGTCCCTAGTGTATGAATGCGTGTGTGATTGTGAGTGTATGTGTCCTGTAATGGGTTGGCTTTCCATCCAGGGTGTATCCTGCCTTAATGCCCATAGACGCCTGAGATCCGAGGTACAGGTCCCCGTGACCCGAGGGAAGGTCGGATAAAGCTAAGCGGTAGAAGATGAATGAATGAAAAAATGGAATGTTCTGCACAAAAGACGAAAGTCTACTTATTTTAGTTGTGGAATTCCCACAGCATTCCTGTTCATCCCAAAGGCGTTCAGTAGAATTGTACACTTGCTGTTCTTTCACTCCAACCCGAACACATTATTCCTTCAACTCATGAACCCTTGCTATTTTTAATACGATACAGTTACCATCAGTGGACATCTGAGACGTGATACTCACAATATTCAGGCTCCTTTAAACCTCTGAAAGCCTCTGCTGTCGCGTTATGGGGAAAATTCCAGCTTTCCAGCATTGTCACACATGTTGGTGGTATAAATTACGTCGACGAAGTGTAAAATCTGATCCCATTCCGATAATGTGGTCAGGCCGGTATACGCTAGTGCATCAATTACGATGATTATAATCGTTGCTTGGATCTGATTGCTGGCTATATTAAATATTTCGCCAAATAAGCGAACGGAATTTATTGGCCCGGCTTCGCGACATTACAGCTACTATCCTAATATCATGCTAAAACAATATACCCCGAAGTGTTCCACGAGTGTACAGGATTTCACTAGACATCTAGTGAAGTAAAAAACGTATACATTTGGTTTATTCATTCATTCATTCATCTTCTACCGCTTTATCCGATTTTCCATCGGGTCACGGGGAGTCTTTGTCTATATCAGGAGTCTATGGGCATTAAGGCAGGATACACCCTGGATGGAATGCCAACCCATCGCAGGGCACACACACACACACACACACACACACACGCACTCACACACACATGCATACACTAGGGACAATTTCCCAAGGTGCCAATCAACCTACTGTGCATGTTTTTGGACCGGGAGGAAACCGGAGAACCCGGAGAAAAACCCCCTGAGGCACGGGGAGAACATGCAAACTCCACACACACATGGCTGAGACGGGAATCGAACCCGGACCCTGGTGGTGTGAGGCGAACGTGCTAACCACTAAGCCACCGTGCCCCCCTACATTTGGTTTATGAATGAAGAAATCGAGTGGTACGGATCATCGTTTTTATCGCGTCCTTTGTTACAGCGTAGTTTGTTACGGCTGTATAAGATGGACAACCAAGATAACAAAAACAGCCATGAAATGGCAAATATATCCGATTCTTTTGTTGGGAACTCTCGTCTGCCTTCGATTCATTACCTGTCAAGTTCGCCCAGATATAGTATTGAAGGTTTTAGCAGGATGTGTTAAATCTATGCAGACGACCAGTTTGGTTCTGGGTTGGCAGGACCTGTTTGCTCAGCACAAATGTGTCTCGAGCGACGGGTCCGCTGAAAGCCGCCGTCCCTGAACGGCTCTCGGTGAACGGGGCCGCCTCGAACGCGACGTTCTAATCATAAGTCTGTCATTGCCTTTTTAATATTCTGTAGATCTAAAAAAAACTCATCCAGAGCAAGGTTCCAATGTTCAAAAATTTGCATAATGCTCTATTAAAACAGCTATTCATGTTTTTCCACTCTAGCCTGTTATAAACCCTTTATAGTAACCTCATAGATCCTTCAGGCTGGATATACGGGGTCACGTATGGTGCAGCAATATGGACGTAAGTTTGTTGTTTCCCACACCTCCAGGGTCCGGGTTCAATTCCCGTCTCGGCCATGTGTGTGTGGAGTTTGCATGTTTCTCCCCGTGCCTCAGGGAGTTTTTTTCTCCGGGTTCTCCGGTTTCCTCCCCCCCCGGGTCCAAAAACATGCACGGTAGGTTGATTGGCACCTTGGAAAATTGTCCCTAGTGTGTGAATGTGTGTGTGTGTCCTGCGATGGGTTGGCATTCCATCCAGGGTGTATCCTACCTTAATGCCCATAGACGCCTGAGATAGTCACAGACTCCCCGTGACCCGAGGGAAGATTGGATAAAGAGGTAGAAGATGAATGAATGAACTTTGCATTAAACAGTAAGTCGTGATGATTTGGACGATGTGGAAATCACATGACACACAGCAGTCCATGTTATCCAAGCCGTTTCTTAGTTTCCTTTCTTGGAGTTACTGTACTGTGAAAACGAAGCTGGTCTTATTACCAAGAATTCTTCTGTCCTCAACCTGGAGAACTGAATTAGACGTTTTTTCTTCCACTAACCCTTGAGACTTCGTACAGACCTGATAAATGAAAATCAACAATTCCATTCCATTTATACGCAAGGTCTGCCATACAGCAGGAGTCGACAGACTACAGCCCACTAAACATTGCCTGAGTCATATCTTGAAAATGTGATCTTATATATTCATTCATTCATCTTCTACCGCTATATCCGATCTTCCCTCGGGTCACGGGGAGCCTGTGCCTATCTCAAGCGTCTATGGGCATTAAGGCAGGATACACCTTGAATGGAATGCCAACCCATCACAGGACACACACACACACACACACACATTCATACACTACGGACAATTCTCCAAGGTGCCAATCAACTTACCGTGCATGTTTTTTGGACCGGGGGGGAAACCGGAGAACCCGGAGAAAACCCCCTGAGGCACGGGGAGAACATGCACAAACTCCACACACACATGGCCGAGACGGGAATCGAACCCGGACCCTGGCGGTGTGAGGCAAACTTGCTAACCACCAAACCACCGTGCCCCCGATCTTATATATATATAATACATATACACATTTGCTTCTTGGTGTATGTTTTTTGTTTTCCGCACCACTCTTTGATAATATTATGACTGCACTGAACTAATTCATTTTCCCAACACTGTACTGAATGCACACACCACACCACACACACACACACACACACACACACACAAATCAAAGTTGAACTATGGCATAAATGGTTTCAGTTCACACATGTGCACACACACACACACACACACACGGCTAGGAGACTCTCCAGAGTGACCGTCTGTGGTGGTCATAAAGGATAATGTGTCTGGAGTGTTAATATTTAATGCTGCCTCTCACTTTCTCGAAACACTAGTGCTACTGCACTGCGTCAACACAACACACACACACACACACACACACACACACACACACACTTGCGGACACTCACTATTTCTTTCTCTCTCTTTTACTTAAACCCGTGAAGCAAAGAAATTTTTTTGAGTGACATTTTACTGGTAAATCAAGGTATTTTTGAGGCAGCTTTATCTCTGTATATATATATATATATATATATATATATATATATATATAATACTATGTGTGTGTGTGTGTGTGTGTGTGTGTGTGTGTGTGTGTGTGTGTGTGTGTGTGTGGTTTGTTTTTTGTCTGCTCGAGTGAGCGAATATGTCTTATTGATTTGTAAGAGCCATGTGGTTTCCCCGTTTCCCCGTTATCTAAACTTCGCCAGCAGGCTTCCTGTTGGTCCACCTGCCCTTCTACATCCACTTATACACACACACAAACACACACACACACACATATACACACTCATGCATACAAAACACAACACACACACTCGCTATCTGACCGGTGCCATCTTCGTAAACAAAGTCTGGTTTGTCTTACACAGCGCTCGGTGGCGAGGCTCGGGCTGTGCGCAAACACACACATAAAACATTATTACTGCAGCTCAGAGCATCGATTTCATTTCTAATCCCTCGTTCCATTGTTTCCTGCTGTAATCCTGTCATAGGGCACTCGGAGGAAGAGAGATAGAGAATTGGGGGGTGGGGGGGTGGGCAGATAGAGTAGGCTAGAAAAACAACTAAAAGCATGGAAAGGGAGGGAGAGATATTGGGAAATGAATAAATAGGGGAGACCAAGAAGGAAAAAACAAAAACAAAGCAACAAAATATATACAAAAAAAGAGAAGGAAGGAGGGAAGGAATGACTTAAGGAACGAAAGAATTAAGGAGAGAAGGAGAAAGGTGGGGGATAAGAAAAATGGGAAGACTGAGTATGCCACAAAAACAACTAAAATGATGAAGGAGTGAAGGATGAATAAAAAGAGAGAGAAAGAAAGAAAGAAAGAAAGAAAGAAATGGGAACAAGCACAGACAATGGAGGAAGCAAAGAGAGAGAGGGAGAGAGAGGGAGAGAGAGAGAGAGAGCACAAGAAGGGATGTAAAAACCAGTAGTAGGCCAAAGAAAATAATGGAGGGATAGACTGATTGGGAAATGAATATAGAATAAATAAATAAATAAATAAATAAATAAATGAATGAATGAATGACGGGACCATAAACAGATAACAAGGCATGTAGAAAGAGAAGAAAAAAAAATAGAGCGAGAAATATATAAAAGGATCAGAATAAATGGGCAGAGAATAGAACGCAGTCCAAAGACGTGTAATGAGCAATGAAGAGAAAATGTAACAAACGAGGCTAAAGCGACAGAGAGAGAGAGAGAGAGAGAGAGAGAGAGGGAAAGTGCGAGAGGGAGAGAGAGACATCAGAGAAAAATGGGTTTATAGAATAGGACACAAGAACAACTTCAATGACATACCAGAGGGCGAGAGAAATGGAGAGATTAATAAGGAGAAAATAAGAAATGATGAAGGGAACAGAAAAATATATATATATATATATATATATATATATATATATATATATATATATATATACATATACCATTTCCTATGTGTACACACACACACACACACACACACACACACACACTATACACACATACACATATATATACACCACTTATATCCACCACCACTATAACACCACTTCCTATGTGTATGTATATGTATGTATGTATATGTATGTATAGGGCAGACACAAAATTGCCTATTGAAGAAAGAGTGATAAAAAGGATAGGATGAAGGGAATGGTACCGAGGCAGATGGAGGGAGAGAAGAGGAAGAGAAAGAGACAATGGGGGAAAGTGAGAGATGAGTGAGTCATCCTAGGCGATCCGGGAGTGTCCCTTTGGATGCGGAATAAGCGGGTGGAATCTGGCGATCGGCAAATGAGCGAGAGACCTAAGGCTGGAGAGAGAGAGAGAGAGAGAGAGAGAGAGAGAGAGAGAGAGAAAGAGACAGTCTCGTTCCAGTGAGACGTAATATCTCTGCTCTCACGCTGCTGCTTGTGGTTTAATGCTATAACAGTTTAAATCGTAGCCAAGGCCAACATGTAATTCCCCACGGAGAGCTTTTGAGCGGGGAAGCTGCCGGGTAAACGGGGTGGGGGGGGGGGAGGGGGGGGGGGGGAGTCTCAAAACGAGCCCATTTCCATTACCCATAAAAGCTCCTTTCCCCTCCCCTCGCTGCCAGTTTTGGTGGGGGAAAAAAAAAAAGAAAAATCTCGACGGAGCCAACAGCCTTATCAGAGAACACTCAGAAGTTTCCTTAATGGCCTAATAAAGAGGGAGGTGTCGGTCCGAATCCACATCCTTCCCTTTTTTTTGGGGGGCAAAATATATTAAAAAAAAAGAACATTTCTCCCAGGCTGCGCTGCCGTTGATAATGCTCCGTATTCATCATCTGGAATTTTCTATTAGGAATCCCTTAATGAGCTGCTCTGCATAGCTTTGAACTTTGAAAGTAGACTTTATCGGGACGCAACTGAGCGATTATTTCGAGCGTCAGTCAGAAACGGCGGAAATTAGACCCTCGCGTTGGATGTAGCGAGACTTCACACGACTTTGTGATATTGAGATGGTGTTTCGTAGCTTTTTTTTCTTCTCTTTTTGCTGCAGCAACTCCAACTCTTACTGTAAAACATATTCATTCATTCATCTTCTATCGCTTTATCCGATCTTCCCTCGGTCTTCCCTCGGGTCACGGGGAGTCTGTGAATCTCAGGCGTCTATGGGTATTAAGGCAGGATACACCCTGGATGGAATGTCAACCCATTGCAGGACACACACACACACACACACACACATTCACACACACATTCATAGACTAAGGACAATTTTCCAAGGTGCCAATCAACCTACCGTGCATGTTTTTGGACCGGGGAGGAAACCGGAGAACCCGGAGAAAAACCCCCTGAGGCACGGGGAGAACATGCACAAACTCCACACACACATGGCCGAGACGGGAATCGAACCCGGGTCCTGGAGGTGTGAGGCGAACGTGCTAACCACTAAGCCTCCTGACATATTAATTGCATTAATTAATTAATTAATATATTTATTTATTTTTCACATTCATGTTTTTGTTGAATTTGGAGCTGGAGGTGGGACGGTTGAAGGTGCTGCTTGACAATCTGGATCTCTATGGGAGGAACCCGTGTAGGTGGGACGTTTTGAAGACACGGCGAGGGACACGGTTCGGGCATGCTCAGAAAAAGGGTCATGGGGGTGCATGGTCATGTGACCACACTCGTTTGACAAAATAAATGAATACATGGATTCAATAAATGAATAACGAGAAAGGAAGGAAGAAAGGAAAGAAAGTGGAGGGAAGTGGTGGTAGGCTCCTGATCGGAATGGTGGGGGTTCAAGCCCCCGGTATCGCCAAGCTGCCACTCTAGGTTCTTGAGCAAGGCCCTAAAACTCCGAGCTTCTGGTCTTGTTGGCCAGCTTGCAGACGGCAGGCACTGTCATATTAAATCAGGGAGCTCATGGTAGACTGGAGCAGATTGTCCCGAGTACTTCGAAAACCTGCTGTTTATCTTGGAATCCAACCAATTAGACAAATCCATTGGTTGGCTTGGAACCCGAGTTTTCCGGTTCGTCCCGAATTCAGGTGCAGCGACTGGACAGGTGAGATCCATGATGGATGACGGTTTTGCTTGAACTCTTTATTTACTCTTCAGGCTGTATGGTATGGTTGCTTCCAATTACCCAAACTGGTCCAAACCCATGAACGTCGACGAGCACCAACGCATCCTGCTGTGCTGGTTCTGTTGGACCACCAAACTAGCGTTGGCATGTCTAGTGCCTGGGCAAAGCCTCTCAAACATCTTTCCTGATTAAAGAACAGAGAAGCTCTAACGGCAGGATTACCGGGTTACAACCTGACACGCCAATCCATTCCATTTTGGTAGTACAAACCGTCACGCTGATCCCTTTCCAAGACTGGAGGCTTGAATACAAATCAGTTGGTTTAACTATCAAAATAATTAGTTGTTTAAAAAAAAAAAAAGAAGTAATAATTCCACTGACAAGTTTTGTTAGCGAAGCGGAATGTCTGATGACCTCTATAGGGCTTGATTGTGCTGATTGCCTGCTGTTGCGAGACAAGGGTTCCCTGCGAAACCTGCGGAATATCAATGAGCTCTTGATGATGTAGCTGCAAAGCCGGCCCCATTAACAGAGATGAAACTGTCATTATCTCCCTCGTTCCTGCGTGCCATAGAATATGGCGGCTAATCAATCATTCGCCGCACGTCACGAAGTGGGTGCATTGGGTTGGGAGGGGGAGGAGGGGGCAGAATGTATAGAAAAGTACCCCAAAATAATAATGACATGCTAAACTTATAGCATCCCTGGTATAACTCATCAGACAGAATACTCGCTTTATTTTTATATTTGCTGCTTGTTTGTATTGGTCGTTGGATGTTTTTATGTCCCGTCTCTTAAAGTTTATTTGTCAGCTGGCTGCTGACGGCATGACCCGCTGTTTCATATCAAGTCAGGGGCGAATACCAGACTGGAGCAGATTGTCCTGAGAACTTCTTGGTGCCCCCTTCGGAGTCCAACCAATGGGGAGGTGGCAGCCCAGTGGTTAAGGTGTTGGAAGATCATGGGTTCAAACCCCACCAACACCACCAAGCTGTCTCTAGTGGGCCCTTGAGCAAGGCCCTTAACCCTCAATTGCTCAGTTTTAAGTCGCTCTGGATGACGGGGTCTGCCAAATGCTGCAAATGTAAACGTAAACAGATCCGCTGTTTAGCTTGGTACCCGAGTTTCCGGACATTTTCTGCTTAGGGGGAAAAAAAACAACCTCATCTCTTCCCGGATGAGGAATATTCTGTCATTCTTGGTGCCTTTGCACTTTAACAGTAATATTCCACAACACCACAGATTCAATTATAGATTATTCCGGAATAATGGAGGATTTTGCGAAAAAAAAATAATAATAAAAAAATGGCATATCGAGTGTAGGAACAAAACGGTGATATGTTCTTAACACAAGACTATGTGTAATAGAAAGTCGGATAATACTGCAGCTAGCTTCCTGTTAGTTATCACGAGCCACTCTGTTGGGTTTGTTAGCATCCACCGGATTGACAGGAGCAATACGAATCTATTATCACCAGGACACTAAATTACTAACATTTAAACAATTGGATAACGTACTATCACTAAACTATTAACTAACGTGGGCTATTAACACTAGGCCAGTAGCTTGGACAACTAACACCAAACTATTAACACATGGGCTACTGATATTAAATTGCTAACCTCCAAACACTAGTACAAACTAAACTATTAACCTTATACTAACATGGGTTATTAACACAAGACCAGTAACTTGGACAACTAGCAACAATTTACTAACACTAGACCACTTGAATGGGTTACTAACACTAGATTACAATCACCCTAGTACACTAGGTTGGCCTCGCTAACACCAAACTATTCACACATGGACTACTGATACCACATTGCTAACCTCCGAACACTAGTACAGACTAAACTAACACTAAACTACAACTAGACCACTTGATTGGTCTACTAACACAAGACTACAATCACACCAGTACAATCACACTAGTAGCTTGGACTACTAACACAAGAAGACTAGCTTGGTCTGCTAACATTATACTATTAACACATGGGCTACTGATATTAAATTGCTAACCTCCAAACACTAGTACAAACTAAACTATTAACCTTATACTAACATGGGTTATTAACACAAGACCAGTAACTTGGACAACTAGCAACAATTTACTAACACTAGACCACTTGAATGGGTTACTAACACTAGATTACAATCACCCTAGTACACTAGGTTGGCCTCGCTAACAACATACTATTAACACATGGGCTATTAATACCACATTGCTAACCTCCGAACACTAGTACAGACTAAACTAACACTAAACTACAACTAGACCACTTGATTGGTCTACTAACACAAGACTACAATCACACCAGTACAATCACACTAGTAGCTTGGACTACTGACACAAGAAGACTAGCTTGGTCTGCTAACATTACTACTGATACCACATTGCTAACCTCCGAACACTAGTACAGACTAAACTACCACTAAACTACTAACACTACTGACACTAGACCAGTATTTGGACTACTAACACTAGACTACAATCACACTAGTACACTAGCTTGGACTACTAACACAAGAAGACTAGCTTGGTCTGCTAACACTATACTATTCACACATGGACTACTGATACCACATTGCTAACCTCCGAACACTAGTACAGACTAAACTAACACGAAACTACAACTACACCACTTGATTGGGATACTAACACTAGACTACAATCACACTAGTAGACTAGCCTGTACTACTAACACAAGAAGACTAGCTTGGTCTGCTAACATTATACTATTAACACATGGGCTACTGATACCACATTGCTAACCTCCGAACACTAGTACAGACTAAACTAACACTAAACTACAACTAGACCACTTGATTGGACTACTAACACTAGACTACAATCACTCTAGTACACTAGCCTTTACTACTAACACAAGAAGACTAGCTTGGTCTGCTAACATTATACTATTAACACATGGGCTACTGATACCACATTGCTAACCTCCGAACACTAGTACAGACTAAACTGCTAACACTATTGACACTAGACCTGTAACTTGGACTACTAGCAACAATATGCTAACATTAGACCACTTGCTTGGGCTACTAACACTAGACTACAATCACACTAGTACCCTATCTTGGACTACTAACACAAGAAGACTAGCTTGGTCTGCTAACATTATACTATTAACACATGGGCTACTGATAACACATTGCTAACCTCCGAACACTAGTACAGACTAAACTAACACTAAACTACTAACACTACTGACATTAGACCAGTATTTGGACTACTAGCAATAATATGCTAACATTAGACCACTTGATTGGGCTACTAACACTAGACTACAATCACACTAGTAGACTAGCCTGTACTACTAACACAAGAAGACTAGCTTGGTCTGCTAACATTATACTATTAACACATAGGTTACTGATACCACATTGCTAACCTCGGAACACTAGTACAGACTAAACTACCACTAAACTACTAACACTACTGACACTAGACCAGTATTTGGACTACTAGCAACAATATGCTAACACTAGACCACTTGATTGGGCTACTAAAACTAGACTACAATCACACTAGATTGGACCACTAACCATAAAACACTTGCTTGGCTAACTAATACTATGCAATTTATAGTAGCAATAACTGCTAACACAGCTTGGGTTACTAACAATATAACTCTTACTTAGACTACTAACATTAGAGTCCTAACTTGGGCGATGAACATTAAACACAAACAAACATGTCAAGCGTTTTTTATTTACCTCAACCCTATTAACGGAACTATCAGAAGTCACCACCAGTGTTGGGAAGGTTACTTTGGGAATGTACTAGGTTACAGGTTACAAACGACCCAATTAAAAATGTCATAAGTAGTGTAACTTTACAATCACTTTATAAAAGTAAAGTAACCGATTACATTTGATTACTTTCTGATTAATTTTGTCCACTAGGTGGCGCTCGAAAAAAAGTGGCATATATATATATATATTTTTTTTTTTTTTTCGAAATTAAGCTGCTTTATTCGACATTTTCAAAGGTAACTATACTTTAACACTGGTCACCACTATAACCAAACAAACAGTATACTATATTATTATGAATGTTAAAGCGATCCCTGTTAACCGGATCGTTCCCGGAATGAATGAATTTTATTTTCTGGACTCACCATACATCCTCTGCATCCACATCGCACTCGGCCCCAAACTGGCAGATGTCGCAGGTGGAAGTTTCCTTCTGTCCGTTTTCAGCCGAGCCCTCGTTCCCTGCTGAGGAGCACACAGAGGACGAGAGGTGTATTTAATTTAAGAATTCGACTCGAGGTACGGTAATTATTACCCCACAAGTTATTGCAGCACCTTCACAAGCGAGGTGAAAAAGGGTAAAGGGGATACGGGAGGATACGCAATTCCAATTCCCTCTTTGTCTCTAGCCGCCGTCTCCAGCCCGCTCGAAATCCCCCCACTGATCTTCCTCTAGCCTCTCATTTCGTCCTGATGAGTTCAGACTCGTTGCTCGGACGGCAGCTTCCTCTAAGAGTGGCTGCAGCTTAAGCTCATATTGGCCCATGTCAATGAAAAAAAAAGCAAGCTGTGGAACCTTAAATCGTGCTCTCTTTATGGAGCATTGGTGTCTACCCCTTCCCCCCCCCTTTTCCCCACCCCATCCTCTATACTCCTGTTTGATCCTGACTTTCCATGTCTTGTTTTTATTTGTAAATACGAATTAAACTTCATTCTTCTTCTACAACTATATCTGATCTTCCCTCGGGTCACGGGGAGTCTGTGTCTATCTCAGTCGTCTTGGCATTAAGGCAGGATACACCCCGGATGGAATGCCAACCCATCGCACACACACACACACACACACACACATTCACACACAAGGGACAATTTTCCAAAGTGCCAAACAACCTACCGTGCATGTTTTTTTGGACCAGGAGGAAACCGGAGAACCCGGAGAAAAAACCCCTGAGACACGGGGAGAACATGCAAACTCCACACACACATGGCCGAGACGGGAATCGAACCCGGACCCTGGAGGTGTGAGGCGAACATGCTAACCACTAAACCACCGTGCCTCCTCCGAATGAAACTTTAGATGCTAAAGTCTTGTTTGATCATGTAGGTTTGGACTATTCCTCTTATTCATTCTGTTGCTCCTGTTTGGGGTCGCCTCACCCGCCTCCAAATTTTCTCTGCCTCTGCCTCAGGGAGGGGGTGTAGCTCAGCGGTCTAAGGCGCTGGGCTGCTAATAGGACGATCCGGGTTCGAGCCCCAGTATAGCCAAGCTGCCGCCTTTATGTCCTTGAGCTAGACCCTTAACCCTCTGTGCTTCAGGGGGTGCCATATCATGGCCGACCCTGCGCTCTGACCCCAGATACTAAACAACAAGCTGGGATATGCGAAGAAAGAGTTTCACTGTGCTGTAATGTATATGTGATAAATAAAGTCTATTATTCTTCTTCTTCACCTGCATGTCTTCCCTCACCACATCCATCAGAAAGTTCCGTACCTTTTTGTCTTTCGCAAACTTCGTCCCTGACCCTCAGTGTTATTGTTCCGGCTCTTGTTGCATCTCTGGCAGGGCGAAACACTTTTAGTTCGGCCCTGATCACACTAGCGGGAGGATTATCTCTCCCTGGTCTGGTGGGAAACCGAGACTCGCGTCTCTCACGGTGTCTGTATGCGGGCGAGATGCCGACTCGGGACGAGGGGGTCACAAGGGCGACCCTGGGACACGACTCTGGGAGCTTTTTGTATATCTTTTCAGTAGGTCCACATGCTCACATGCTATACACTTATATCACGTCCCCTTTCAAATAAATCAACATAAATTGTGATATGAAACGTTCGTAGCCTGTAATCATAATCAGGCTTAGAAGCTGGACATGAACCTTCTCTAATAACATTCTATATATATATATATATATATATATATATATATATATATATATATATATATATATATATATATATATATATATATATATATATATATATACATATATATATATATATATATATATATATATATATATATATATATATATATATATATATATATATAGTATATATATAGATATAAAATAAAGAGGAACAAAAGGAACTCGAGGCATGAAAGTGATCCAGGGCTGAAAATACCTCCGATTGTCCTTTCTGGCCAAAAGGGCAAGTATCCATCACCCATCCCGAAAGAAAACGAGAGAAAAGAAAAATAAAGAATGTTTCGAATAACACACGGTCAATCTCGACGTCCAAATCAAATAACCACCGAAGTGTCATTCCACGTTCAGAGGGCGAAGAAACCGGACCGGCCGAAAACGGTCCTCGCAGCTGAAACCGACCCCGAGTCTCTGCGGCCGTGTCCGTGTCCGTGCCCATGTCCCACGCATCATTTTCACGATGCTTTTTCGGGCTATGATGAGACGTTTTTATTTATTTATTTATTTTTGCGCCAGAACATGAGGGTAAATTTTGAGTCATGTGACTGAGCCTTTCCTTTGCCAGGCCACAAGATTCCAAAAAGCCCGGAAGCAAATAAACGGCAGGAGAAAATGACCTTGAGATATTTCAAAATATCCAAATTAGTGTAGACGTGTAGTGTATAATTATCGGCGTTATTTGGAACAACATTGATGTTGTTTGTTTGCACTGCACCCTGCTGATATGAGCGCTACTGGTTCGAGATCAATAAGTCTTTGTCGGACGTCACACACACACACACACACACACACACACAAGGGCCAGACGATCCGTTCCGCCGCTAAAACCCTGACGAATCCGGTGTCCTGTCTGACACACAAAAATCACCGCCGCTTAAGGCTGAGGGTCTAATCTACACTTCAGCCTTATTAAAACAGCCTGAAGGATAAGGCAAAAAAAAATCCCACCAGTGGAAAAATGAGGCGCGAGAAAAGCTGTAACAATTATCCCCGTTTCCTTGCTGCTTGATGGCTGCTCTCTATTCGTATTGATCTCTGCTGACCAGAAGCGCGGTCGATCAGCCAATACCCCCCCCCCTCACCTCTCCCGCCGAACACCGCCCCACTCTCATCCCACGCTGCTCCATTTACGAATTAAGAGTCGAGGGGTTTGCGAACGCACAATCTAGGCTACGCTAAGCTGCATTTAACATGTAGGTCAACACTCTTTGATGCTCGTTCGTGATTAAAAAAAAGTCCCGTAGATAATTACTTTATATTTAGTAATGACCATATCCATTAAGCGTACTTTCTGACGATGATTTTCTGACGCGTTCAGCACTGGTAACACGAGCGCGCACGTCGCATCGTTGCTACGTTTACACTTCTGTAGAAAACGAGAGACGAGCGGGGAAAAAAGGGGAAAACGCTGTTTAAAAACGAGACGGACGGACGTGAACGTCAAAGGATCCGTCAAAGCAAAACATAAAGCGTTAAAGTGACTTCCTGTGATGGGATAGACTGATGTGCTGTGTACGCGGTGATCCGGAGAGAGAGAGAGAGAGAGAGAGAGTGACACGAAGACGGAGAGATGATAGAGCTTCGCAGAATCTGTCGCGTACGTGATGAACGAGTCTCTCGGATGTGTTATTTAGGAAGGGAAAAAAATGACTTTCATAACAAGACGTCAGGGGCACGGTGGCGTAGTGGTTAGCACTTTTGCAGCACACCACCCGGATCCGGGTTCAATTCCCGTCTCGGTCATGTGTGTGTGGAGTTTGCATGTTCTCACCGTGCCTCAGGGGGTTTTTCTCCGGGTTCTCCGGTTTTCCCCCCGGTCCAAAAACATGCACGGTAGGTTGATTGGCACCTTGGAAAAATTTTCCCTAGTGTATGAATGTGTGTGTGTGTGTGTGTGTGTGTGCCCTGCGATGGGTTGGCATTCCATCCAGGTGTATTCTGCCTTAATGCCCATAGACGCCTGAGATAGACACAGGCTCCCCGTGACCCGAGGGAAGATTGGATATAGCGGTAGAAGATGAATGAATGAATAACAAGACGGAAAGCAAGAGTGTAACACGTGCAACAAACAACCAGTAACATGTTGTTTAGCGACCGCATGCTAATGTTTGTATTAGCCACCTTAACACTGGTATCAAATACACACCATTCATTCCCACCCATTGTATTGAATTCACATTTAAACCATTGTTTACATGCAAGCATGTTCATGTGATATGGATTATATGTTATCATGTTATATGTTGCATTAGAAACGCATTACACACACCTCGCTATGGATCACTCACTGATTCTGCCAATGCCATCATATAGAGACAAAGAGGTGCAATAAGATTATACAATACGTTTTGAATTAAGTTCTACTTCTCATTAGTGACGTGTGCAAAAGCAGCACTATTATTATAATCTCTCTCTTCGGTAAAATTTTCGGCGCGTAACTCGTCCCCCAGTTTTTTTTTTTTGGCCGATCCTCACGAATCATACCTCATATCGTGCGGCCCGATGGTGTGAGGTGTGCTGTTACTTTTATAAGGAATCGCCCTGCGGAATTCCGAACCCGGGGTCCAAAAAGTGGGAATTTTTTCCCATAGAAAATGAATGGGGGTGAATGAAATTTCGTGCCTCACAGTTCGGCCCTGTGAGCATCCGACATGCACATATGGCAAATCTATTCATAGGGGTCTGGAGTGGATCACGATCATATACCTCCCGAACCCCATATATGTTCGGAATATATATATATATATATATATATATATATATATATATATATATATATATATATATATATATATATATATATATATAAGATGATATCGGTCTAGGAGGAAATTGAACTTCCATGCAGCCTTTGAAGCAGAAAATATATTAAAAATGAATATTTCAGCGATTCCACAACGCTTCAAACAACTACAATGAATGATCCCATCACCAGTATATACTCCACCCTGGCTCTTGTAGCTAATTCCCCAACACGGACCACTCATTAAACCACTTTCTTGTTGGAATCGGAGCTTCACAAGTGGTCCAGTCCCACTAGAAACCTTTTTTTTTTTCTCTTTTTTTTTTTTTTCTCACCACTTTGCCTCATTTCCCATCCGCACCTGACACACCACGAGGATGCCGCCAATAATCCATTTGCACATGCAATTACGGCAATCAGTTGACTAGAGAGCCGCCGAGCAACGGTGTCTCGTTTCGTGGAGTGCTCCCGAGGCCCGTTTCTTCCTGGTTTTTTTTTCCAAGCGCTCCGAAATGCCAGACGACCGCCAACACTCTAAGCCTGGAGAAGAGGTTGAAACTGGGATGGCGTTCTCGAACGGATTAGAGGAGGAAAATGAAATGGGAGGGAGCGAAATGAAACCCTCGTTTGGCGTCCGACGCGACTGATAAAACCTGAACCCGGAGCAAAAAAAAAAACGGTCCCGCGGGTTGGGAAAACGTCCAAAAAAGGCATTCGGTGTGTGCAAAATCCGAAATACTGTGTCACGGACAATATTTTGTGGTATATTTTACTTTTGCTTTGGGTTGAGGAGAAGAAAACAATGAGGACAGTAAGCCAAGGGAAAGCAGGTTGAAGACCAAAAAAAAACCCCTTCACAAAAAGTCAACATGAGAAGAATGCCTCAGGGAGAAGTTGATGCTCCGAGATGAAAGAGTCTGGCATCTGAGTTAAAAAAGAAAAAAAAGAAAAAAAAAAAACAGAGGGAGAGAAACACCATCCCCGGCACCTAGCGGTCGATGGCTAGTCAATAAAGTGTCACTTTCTGCAGGCTAAGAATGGAGAACGGGGCTATTTTTTATTGGAGGGATCGCAGTGCAGTCCAGGCCGTACCGAATGTACACCATTAGGAGCTGCAGTGCTTGGCGTCTCGCCCTCTCGGAGCTCTGCAGTTCTCACATTAGCCTTTCTTTGCCCTGGAGGGGGAGGTGTGGAACATCGCGGATCCCTGTTTTATACCGGGTTTTATGGACTCGAACACACGCGCCGTGATCAAAAGGTCAATGAGAGTCGGGGGGGAAAAAAAAAGCTCCTCAGAGTTTATTTATCTTTTATTAGGTTTCAGGGTTCGAGTGTTTAACCGCTAACACTATACATGGCATCGTTCTTAGTCTTTCACTAGGAATATGTTGCAGGAACGTTAGAGGAAAGCTCCTCGCATGTTAATGCCCCATTAGTTCCCTCCTTTTCAACCCCGAATAGCGCCGATCCCTCCTTTCAATTAATGGCCAGGTCCTTCCTCGGCGTTCCCCGGCAGAAGTCCTCGAGTTGACCCGGACTAAGCCGGCCGTCCCAGCACTGTGTGTGCGCGCCAGTCTTTGCTACTGAGCTCTTCTAATCCTTCTGGCACTGCACTCTTCCTGCTGCCTGAGCTTCAGGAGAGGTCCAAGTCAGCAGCACTGGGCTAGCAATTGAGAACACCAGATCTAGGTGCTAAAGACAAATCCTCTCAGCTAAAGCCAGAGACTGAAGGTCTTTAACAGCTAAGCTTGGCTATATTAACCTCGGAGTTTTTCTTAACCCCCCCCCCCCACCACACACCACACACACACACACCAAAAGGAACACACCAATTGACTGGGACTTGCAAGAAGGAATATGGAAGGACTTGCATTATAACATTGCCTCTTATAGAGATCATAGGACGCTTTTATTCCTTTTTTTGTGTGTTTTTTTTGAGGGTTCGAACGTTTCATTTTCACCCAACAGGGCACATCGAAACGGCATGGTCGGGGTTCTAACACTACTCATTTAAGATGGGGGTCCATTACCAGATTATCAGCCCAATGTGAAGACGTCTAACAGGCAAAAGACACCAATAGTGTGGCGGCATTTTGAATTCGTCCTCACTAGTAGATATATATATATATATATATTTATTTAATTTGCAAGAGCAAATATTAAACACTGTAATAGTTAAATGTTCAATGTTTTAACAAGGAACTAATGTGTATTTTATTACAACTTTATTCTACTTTTTATTATTATTATTATTATTATTATTTTATTGTTCATTTTATGCACCATAAGAAATTTCGCTTAATTTAGTTGCCAATGACAAAACAATGTCATTCTATTCTAAAATTATTACGATCGTTTTAAGATTATTTTTCATCCTTTTTTATAAATCATATGTAAATTGAGCTTAATTACTATACAAGATATAATTTAAGATGTATCGTGTATCTTTTTAAGATTTTATTTTAGCTGAATTATCTGCTTTTTTTTAAATATATATATATATATATTTACATTTACGGTATTTGGCAGACGCCCTTATCCAGAGCGACTTACAACTGAGCAATTGAGGGTTAAGGGCCTTGCTCAAGGGCCCACTAGTGGCAGCTTGTTGGTGGTGGTGGGGTTTGAACCATGATCTTCCGGTCCAGAGCCCAACACCTTAACCACTGGGCTAACACCTCCCTATATATATATATATATATATATATATATATATATATATATATATATATATAATATATTTCATTCATCTTCTAACTTACCCGCTTTATATATATCCGATCTTCCCTCGGGTCACGGGGAGTCTGTGCCTATCTCAGGCGTCTATGGGCATTAAGGCAGGATACACCCTGGATGGAATGCCAACCCATCGCAGGGCACACACACACACATTCACGCACACACATTCATACACTAGGGACAATTTTCCAAGGTGCCAATCAACCTACCGTGCATGTTTTTGGACCGGGGGAAAACCGGAGAACCCGGAGAAAAAAAAAACCCTGAGGCACGAGGAAGAACATGCAAACTCCACACACACATTCCCGAGACGGGAATCGAACCCGGATCCTGGCGGTGGGAGGGTGCGAACGTGCTAACCACTAAGCCACCGTGCCCCCGACGATATATATATATATATATATATATATATATATATAATATATATATATATATATATATATATATATATATATATATATATATATATATATATATACATATATATACATAATATATATATATATATATATAATATTATATATATATATATATATATATATATAATCTATATATATTATGATATAATATATATATTAGTTACAGAAGCAGAGCTTCGTGTTACAAGACAGGTGTTTTATTTGAGGAAATAAAAGCATGTAGGCGTGATCGTGATTTTAATAGAAATCTGGTTTTTAGTTGAAATGTTCCGTCTAATTTTAACACAGAAATAATAATTGACGACGATTCCTTGTTTTAGTGAAATAAAATGAAATGGAACACAAATGAAGCTCGTTTATCAGACGAAAATCGACTGTTTGAGATATTTTTGCTCTCTAAAACCTTGGTGTGTTTTCTTATTTCAAGAAAACATGTTTCTTAAATTATTCATTCATTTATTTATTTATTTAGACCGCTATGTGCTGTGTGAGAATTGTAAAATAAAGTTGCACTAAGATCAGTGCTGTCTCAGCTGGAATAGAGGATTCTGTCAGGACTGTATCTGTCGTATTCCCTCCCCCAAATCACCCCCCAATGCTTCACCTATTTGGCTCGACTCGTGGCATCTAGACAGGAAACGGTTTCCACATTCGGCGCTGTTACTCCGGATGGGGACGGTTCAGCTAGAGGGCACTGTCACAGAGATGTGACATGATGTGTTCTCCTGTGTAAAAGCATAGAGAATGGGCGAGACTGGAAGTCGCCTTTAATATATATTGTAGGTATGGAATTCAACCAACTTAATTACGCGCTCTACAATCGAGTCGTGTTGGGAAGTTCGGATCATTTTACTCCTATAAATATCGTTAATCCAAAAAAAAACCAAACAACAAAAAATAAACTATTTTTAAATTCCTATAATTAAGTTAAAAGCTTTCATTATGAATCCAGCAACAACGTCTACATACACAAACTTTGGCTATATCCAATAATATGTGTCTAATGACAAATTAGCTTCAACTCTTATGTCTTCCGGTCTCTCCAAGGTATGAGAGGCACGGTGGTTTAGTGCTTAGCACGTTCGCCTCACACCGCCAGGGTCCGGGTTCGATTCCTATCTCGTCCATGTGTGTGTGGAGTTTCTGCATGTTCTCGCCGTGCCTCAGGGGGTTTTTCTCCGGGTTCTCCGGTTTCCTCCCCGGTCCAAAAACATGCACGGTAGATTGATTAGTGGACAATTGTCGGTCGTGTGTGTGTGTGTGTCCTGCGATGGGTTGGCATTCCATCCAGGGTGTATCCTGCCTTAATGCCCATAGACGTCTGAGATAGACACAGACTCCCCGTGACCCGAGGGAAGATCGGATAAAGCGGTAGAAGATGAATGAATGAATGAAAGTATACAGACAATGATGCAAGGACAAAAACAACATAGTGGCCTTGTTTTGCATATTTTGTGTCATGTATTTATCGCCTAAAGTGCCTGAAAACTGTTAAAGACCCCTGGATTAGAAGATTCCAGAAGCAATCTCGGTTTCTTGTACATGAGATTTGGCGCATTCTTCGAGACGAGTCACATTAAAGAGTCGTTCACAACGAACGATTCCCCTTCAAGTACTTTCGGAGAGTTTATTCAAACGGGACCTTACATGTATATATATATTCATCTTCTACCTCTTTATCTGATCTTCCCTCGGGTCACGGGGAGTCTGTGCCTATCTCAGGTGTATATGCGCATTAAGGCAGGATACACCCTGGATGGAATGCCATCCCATCGCAGGACACACACACAACACACACACACACACACACACATTCATACACTAGGGACAATTTTCCAAGGTGCCAATCAACCTACCGTGCATGTTTTTGGACCGGGAGGAGGAAACCGGAGAACCCGGAGAAAAACCCCCTGAGGCACGGGGAGAACATGCACAAACTCCACACACACATGGCCGAGACGGGAATCGAACCCGGACCCTGGCGGTTGTGAGGCGAACACGTGCTAACCACTTGGCCACGGTGCCCTACTGTATATAATATATATACACACACATATATATATATATATATATATAATATATAGCTCTCGTTTACCCTGATGATAGAATTCACTCCATAGGGATATAACAGCAATTTGAACTGGAACGCCACATATCCGGGTGGGATCAAACAGGAAAGTTTGGACGTGAGACGGAAGTTGGGGAAAGTGCAGATCTTGGTGATCCGTTCATTCTTTTTTAATTGGGTGTTGGGACAAACCTGCACGAGTCAGCAGTACAAGAGCAATACGCCTAAGGCCTAAGGTACCCGAGCGAGTGCACTGATCTCGGAATGACAAGTCCCGTCCTTCCCGAACGCCAAGGACCAAACGCGGCTCGGTTGTTAGTTTCAGCCCCGCTGCCTCGACTGCGATTAAACAGAGAGTTGTTTTTCCTTTTTTTTGTTTTTCCCAGTAAGAAACAAACATCCGACAGCCCAGCAGAGCCCCATTTTTACTCCGGTATGCACTCTTTTCTTCCCTCTAACACACAAACCGCAAGAGCCCAGGGGGAATTTGAAGGCACATCCCAGGGTAAATGAGCCTTTCAGCAGTCAAAGCTCTGTACATAAACAAACAAGCTCCTCAGATGTTTACATTTCAAAAAAACGCCTCGCCTACTAACCCCAGGGACTTCGGGCTGCGCTCGCTACAGTCATTTGGAGGATTCAGGGTTTGTGGGTACTCCAGATTATTTCTGTATTTTTTTTTTGGTTGATGAATTGAGGCGGAGACGCACATGCGGCCCACAAACTCTAAATTAAAAAAAAAAAACCCAAACAAGTGTAATGATTATTTATGAAATCCGTTCGGATGAATCTTGAGTGATCAGGAAGTGCTAAAGATGATGTCATGTTTCGGGATTAGAGGAAGAATAGACTTTATTTGTCACATGTACATTACAGCACAGTGAAATTCGTTTCTTCGCATATCCCAGCTTTGTTGTTGGTAGCTTGGGTCAGAGCGCAGGGTCGGCCATGATACGGCTGGAGCACAGAGGGTTAAGGGTCTTGCTCCAGGACCCTTGTGGATCCAGAGTGGATCACGATCATATACCTCCCGAAACCCACACCCGTTGCAACATTCCGGCCATATAGAGAATGAATGGGGAATTTTGACGCTCCGCTCTCGGGCCCGTGTTCGCCCGACATGCACATTTGACATGTAGGTTGTGATCACATGACTCATGAACCCCAAACCCGCTCGGAATGCCGGGAATTCTGCATCGGTCCGGCCCATACAGATGCATGGGGGAAATTTTGACAATCCGTCAAAAGACCCTGGAGGTGTGAGGCGAACGTGCTAACCACTAAACCATCGTGCCCCATAATCAACTTCTTTGATTAAATATATCCAACCCTAATATACTTTCAAAACATTGCACTTGTATAAAAAATGGTATTTTATATAAATTGAGGATGGCAGGATTTGTGCTCCGGGGTTCTCTCCAGACATCCCTTTTTTTTTTTAATCCTAAGACTTTGCATTAATCCTAAGAGTTTTCCCAAAGCCTTGCTTATGGAAATCGAAGACAGGTTAATTTCTGAAAGTAAGTCTGTTCCTGGCAGGAGCGGATATTCAACAACTGAGCTGCAAATTGCATTTGGACATCCTGTTATTAAATCAGGTGGGCAGAGGAGGGCCCTTCACTCGGCGCACACTTACAATTACCGGATGCGTTTCTTGAAAGTGCGACGTCGAGAGCCTCGAGTGTTTGAAATGGCAATGGAGATACGTCGTGATCGTTACTTGGAAATACCATCGTGTAAAGAACAGTGTATAGTACGGAGGAGTATATTTGCAGCAATGTGATGCGTCGATTTAAAGAATTGTGCATTTTGATCACGATGAGTCATTTTGAACACTAGGAAAAAAAAGCATCACTATTATAATCTTTCTTCTGTCAAAATTTCGGCGTGTAACTCGTCCCGCAGTTTATGTCCGATCCTCACATATCATACATCATATCGTGCGGCCCGATGGTGTGAGGGGTGCTATTACTTTTATAAGGAATCGCCCTGCGGAATTCCGAACCCGGGGCCAAAAAGCGGGAATTTTTTTCCCATAGAAAATGAATGGGGCAGAAATTTTGTGCCTCACAGTTCTGCCCGTGAGCGTCCGACATGCACATATGGCAAATCCACTCGTAAGGGGTCCGGAGTGGATCACGATCATATACCTCCTGAACACACGTTCCTAAATTCGGGAATTTCCACAACATTCCGGTCCCATAGAGAATGAATGGGGAAATTTGGAACTCTACTGATCAGGTCGACATGACACGTTTGACATATCCACTCATAGGTGAGATGGAGTAGGTGACGAACATATGACTGCCGCATGGCGTCACGTGACCGCAAATGTGAAAAATCGGCAAAACTCGGACACAGGGTCATGTGACATGTCTAAACGCTCGGCACATCGTCGTGAGTCAGACGCTGGATAATTTGATGATGTCATGTGCATCACTGGCCCCGCCCCCTACCGAAAATAAACCCCAAAACGGGCGTTTTTGGTGTCTAAACACTCCTCTCTCCTTACGAGCTAGCATTTTGAAGTCAGCGTTAAATATTAAACAGACCAGGCTGTAAGGGGTCGCGCCCGGAGCTGCGGTTTGCATCGGCAAGCATCGCTCACATTTTCATGTATTACATGGAAAATGGGCAATATGTGATATGTAGCTGGATTTCTCCTTGAGCGCATTCTCTCAGTACCCCTGTATCGCAACGCTACGGGGCCCGAATCGTGTCTTGAGAGTCCCACATAACGTAGCAACTGATAAAAGCCCAATTGCTCCGACATTTTTTTTCCCCTCCACCCAATCCTATATGTCAAACCCCTCTTCTTTCTATCTCTTGCCCTTGAGTCCATTTCGCCTCGTACGAGTCTTGCCAATCAAAATGGCACCTGTCTCTCTCTCTCTCTCTCTCTATTGCGTTAATCTTGGTACAAACCTTTCCATTACTGCACCGAGCTCATCTTTTTATTTATTTATTTTTTTAACCCCCCCACCCCCTTGTTCTGGCCCTCTACAATCTGCCCAAGTCATTATTTTATATTTCCAGAAATATAATCGAAATCCTCTTCGGGCCCAAGGGTAACCCGTATTAATACAGTACGTCCTTTTGTGATGCGCGGCGGAGCGAGGAGCAACCCCGACCTCGTCGCTCTCTCTCTCTCTCTCTATCTCTCTCTCTCTCTTTTGTTTCATTTCAT
>JACRUU010000018.1:21937473-21942473 GCA_030449085.1 Kryptopterus vitreolus | reverse complement strand
TATTCCCTTCGGTGGAAGACGCGTTCACTGCGCTCGGCCCGCCCCGTATTCTTGACCGACGACTTACAAAGAGGGGGGAAAAAAAGGGTTTGTTAACTTCTGTCTGTCTAAAACATGCGTTTGTTCTTGAGTTGTAAACTTCTAAACACGCCTCTATCACACTTCATCAATCATTTGTAATGCATAAATACAATAAGCGTCATTGTACTTAACACGGTCATCTTTTGATTGTCTTTTTAAACATATGCACAAAGTCATTAAAAGCACCTAATGTGAAGTGGAAAGGGCGCGGTGGTTTACTGGTTAGTACGTTCGCCTCACATCTCCAGGGTTCGATTCCCGTCTCGGCCATGTGTGTGTGTGTGGAGTTTGTGCATGTTCTCCCCGTGCCTCAGGGGGTTTTTCTCTGGGTTCTCCGGTTTCCTCCCCGGGTCCAAAAACATGCACGGTTGGTTGATTGGTACCTTGGAAAATTGTCCCTAGTGTATGAATGTGTGTGTGCGTGAGTGTGTGTGTGTGTGTGTGTGTGTGTGTGTGTCTTGCGATGGGTTGGCATTCCATCCAGGGTGTATCCTGCCTTAATGCCCATAGACGCCTGAGATAGGCCTCCCGTGACCCGAGGGAAGATCGGATAAAGCGGTAGAAGATGAATGAATGAATGAATGAATATGAATTTGCATTGACGATGCTATTAGTATAAGCATGATCTGAGCTCTAGCGACTGGTGTGTTTTACATCTAAAATTCTACCATCCTATCCAAAACATGAACATAAACAGCATGAAAGGCTGTTTATGGCAAGTCAAGACAGGCATGTTGTGCACTCTCACACTCTATTGGTGTATACAGCTACTCGTCCTTACACCACAAATTAGCTTTGTCTGGTGGGAAGCGCAAATCGCGAAAGGCACATGTTGTTCCCGGGGCTTTTGAATAGAATAGCTTTTATTTGTCACACATGCATTATAGCACATTTTCTTCGCATATCCCAGCTTGTTTGGAATAGAGCGCAGGGTCGGCCATGATAAAGCGGCCCCTGGAGCACAGAGGGTTAAGGGCCTTGCTCAAGGACCCAAGCAGCAGCTTGTCGATACCGTCGCTTCCTTCCGATCAGCAGCCCAGGGCCTTAAACCACTGAGCCACACCTCCCCTCCCGATATTCCCCATTGATACACGGACCAAGCAAAAGCAAAGTCGGCCAACAGTGACGGCCAACTATATCCAGCGGATCTTTTTCACTGCAGCGTCCCCCAAAATCCCCAGGTGGTTATTAAAGCTATATCTACACTTAACCAGATAAATAAACACTCAAATCCATGTAGTAGATATATATACGAAAATGGTAAGACTCTTTGGTCGGCATCATTTTCACCCGACCTCGAACAACCCGGGAAAAACCCTCGTTTTCGAAAACCTCGGATTTTCTTTTCATAATCTACACTCCGATGCAAAAATCGAATTTATTTAACATTTCAAAAAGCTCAAGCGCAAGACGAGGAAAGCAAAAACGTAGGGGAAAAAAAATTCAAATGAAAAGATATTAGTGGCTAATATTAGCGGCGTGCTGTTATACTAGTAATTCCTGTCATGGTTTACACTTAGAGACTGCTATCTATACAGCGGCCAGGATTACAAACACGAACCAAAACGATGGCCATGTTTCTTTGTATTTTTGTTAACTATATTTCTCTTTATTGCTTTTGGTGAATCGATAAAGTATCGGCGAGCAAAATATCGCAATACTCAAGGGTATTGATCTTTTCTTACACCCCTATAATCTATCATCTCCTCATAACAGTTAAAAATGCATCATCCTTTTTCTGCCCTTTAAGGCAATGTGCTGCGATCGGAGGAAAACAAGTCCGGAAAGACCTTTACGCTAAATCCAAGAATCAGTCTGGGCCCTTGGGCGAGGCCCTTGTAAGTGCTCAGGATTGAGAACCCTGCCGAATGTTAAACGCTTCACTCCTGTTGTTTCTTTTTATAAAGGAAGAAAGAATGCTAGAAGTGTGGCCAATCGGTCTGTCAGACTTGGCAAAATATCAAGAGGAACAAGGTTAGAGACGAAGCGGAGCAAAGCCGCAGTTATAAGGACATCAAGTTGTCAAGCAAACAGGGGTGGGATGAATTAGACACGGGGTCGAACGTTAACTGATGCGTAAAGCCGATCCTGATTCTGCTGAAGAGCTCGTGTGGTACGACCTGTGGGAAAAGGTAATAGAACATGAACGTCCCCGTGCTGACCCCTATACACCATTCAAATACCCCGAAGACCACGGAGCAACAGACGCTGGCCCAAATGCATGAACATACTTATTTGCCTGAGGAAGAGATGGCACCAGGATGCATTATGGGAAGAAGGTGAAGGGTACCTACCTATACATTGCTGCAGACCAAGTTATTCATCTTCCTGTCAGTGCCTGTACCGTCTATAGCAGGGGTCCTCAAACGTTTTTCTCAGACGGCCACATTATTTTTCCTTTCTTTAATGGGGGGGGTCAGTTTATAACAGTTTATAACGTGGGCCGGAGTGATGACTAGCAGTATTATGACTGTAACTGTATATATTATACCTTCTGATACTAGAATATTGTATTACTTTCTTATTCACCACACAGACAAATAATCTATTGATATATTAATGGACTTTATTACCATTTTAATGGCTTTTTTTTGTAATATTTAGTGCTATTCAAAATCAAAACATTTATTTGCATATTAATTAGTGTCCTATGTCAGGTTTCATTCCCGTCACAGCCTCAAAGACGGATGCAAATGTTCATCGGAGTTTTCGTCAGTGTCATGCATGATAAAGTGGGCGTCGGCGGACGTCAGGACGTCAGGCTTGCTGAAGCGTGAGACTGTGGGTGGGCGTGTCCCAGCGTGAGTATCAGGTAGAGACATGCGCTCCGGCGAGACCCGACGCAAACGAGTGCGGCGCTGGGACGAGATTCGATGATTGATTGGCAGGAATATATTCATGTGTGAGCGGGTTAAATACGGTTATTTTTGAGACTACCGCAAAATGGTCTTATATATATTATATATATATATATATATATATATATTATATATATATATATATATATATAAATGTATTTATATATTTTAAAAAAATAGTACAAACAAATAGACTGTTAAGAATCTACTGCAAAAAGCAAGAATATCAACTAAAAATAAACGATATACAGGCACAAGCTCGGGAGCGACTTAAATATTGCCTGTCGGAGAAAATAACATATTTATACATGAAAACTTAAATATTGCAGGCAGGGAGCGAGACAAAATAACATATATTTTTTTTGCGGGAGCGAGACGGAAAAATCCAGTATGAAAAAAAATAGTAAAAAAATCTAGTATGAGGGAAGGAAAGCGCCGGGGCACATATCGAATAAGGAGGCGGGACTCCCGCATCACCGTCGTGATTGGTCTGTCATTCTGACAGGCGATGTGTGATTGGTGCTTCCTCGATCGGTCACGCCCGGGGCCATTCCCAAAAGCGCATGTTTGAAAGTTTGGTCTCTGTAACGTCCAGCTCGGACCAATCAATCTTTTACACATATATAAAAATGACATGTCTCTCTGGCATTATTCAAAGGGCCGGATCAAATGTGGCGGGCCGTGGGCCCTGGGCCCTGGTTTGGGGACCCCTGGTGTATAGGAAGGATGAAGCTTCATGCCGTATTCCAAACATATTTGTGGACCTGGTTTGGAGGCCTAAATCCTCCAGAATCGGACTAAGTGTCTTTAAACACTAGCCTTCATTATAGTTGGTCCCCTATAGTGTATAACATCCGCATTTAATCCTAAAGGAGTACAAACTTTTGCACACTTTGTGTATTTTATTTTGACAGATGCAAAAAATCCATTTCATGATATGTGTGTGTATGTGTGTATATGTATATATATATATATATATATATATAAACATATTATATATTATATATATATAAAAAATCTTGGGATAGACCATTTGACCTCTTAACACAAATGCAATTGGCTGTATTAAATAACGCGTCGCAGAAAGATGCCACAGACGATCATTTTCCTGTTCCGTGAAAAGAAGTGTGATTTAGTATAAGCACAGGCATAAAGTATAAGCAGTGCAGGTCGTTGTGAAGCGTTCCGCAGCGATATGACTCACCGTAGCCTATGAATTTTTCATCTTCCTAACAAAGAACGATTATGTGAAGTATTCCATATCGGCATCAATCACAGGAGGAGAAGGATCACATCAGGGATCTTTCACCTATGATCGCATCATAAAGATATGGAAATGAAGCCTGTGCATATGTTTTTTTTTCCACACAGGAGGTTCGGAGTTTGGGATAACAAAGCACCTCCATCATTGCATTCAGGAAGAACCCGAGAGCAACGTCGGGCGTGAAGTAAATACACTACGGAGAACGCTATAGGGCACATATGTCAAAGCCAAATCAGGCCCGCGAGTGGGTTTTACGGAGAACGCTTTGGCCCGCGTGATGGCCCGCGTGATATTAATTCATTATTAGATCCGGCCCGCGGGCTCCTGCAAACCAGTAGCCCGCAGATATTATGTACGCACCAAAACTACATTTCCCACAATGCAACGGTGACGCACCGAGCGAGAGGCGGCTTCCTTTCCTTATTTATTAGCGGTCATTAGCATAACAGCAAAAAGCCTACTCATCAACAATGGCAAAACGGAAGGTGGCCACTGAGAAACGGGGGTTTCAAACAAGGTGTGAGTCTGAGTACATGTTCACGGACGTCGCTGGAAAACCCGTGTGCCTTCTGTGTGGAGAAAGTGTGGCGGTGATGAAAGAGTATAATCTGAGACGGCATCATGAAACAAAACACGCAGACAAAAACGAGAATATGGAACAAAGGCTACATTTAAAAGTTAAATAATATTTGTTTTCACTCATTGTTTGCACATATGACTTTTCCTTAAAGAAAGTCTTGTTTCTGGTTCATAGATTTTTGTACTTTATTTTATTGTATTTCAATGCAATATATATA
>JACRUU010000018.1:21929973-21934973 GCA_030449085.1 Kryptopterus vitreolus | reverse complement strand
TGAATGAATGAATGAATGAATGATATGATATATATATATATATATATATATATATATATATATATATATATATATATATATAATATATATATATTATATATATATATATATATATATAGCTTTACTCCTACAGTCAATCATGAAATTGTAATCATTTGTTTTGTTTAGCAGGGAAGGTTAAAGACTTATTCCGTTTGAAACGAACCAACATGGCAACCATTCCATTCTTCCACAACAGCCACCACACCTACATGAAATTGAACTGGATCACAAAAGGGAGCTAATTATTTGGGTGCTAAGAGTGTGTGCATCTGTTGTTCGTGATGTTTTTGTTTTTCCATGGGAATAAAAAGTAGAACATCTGGATATTCAAATATTGTTCGGTCGAATTTTTTTGTTGTTCTCGAAACCCATAAAAGACGGCGTGTTTTCAAAGTTCTCTCGCGGGACGGTTCGCTCTCTCCATCGCACTGCCTCATCATCAGAGGTCATGCCAAACTATAAATATGTCTGAGAGTGAAATTCTGACTGATATGAAAGAGCATCGGATGATGATATGGAACAGCACTCAGCAGGCAGCTTTAGGCCCCCGGCCAAAATCACGCCCCCCCCCCCCCCCCCCCCCCACGCCGATGTGCAGGCAGCAAACCTTACTCTTGCTTGTGCGTATATAAAAACCAACGCAACACATTTCACAGGGATGTAATAAGTGTAAAAGACGTTACATAATATTTGGTTGACCTCCCTGAAACCCGCTTCCTAGACAAGTCTGCATGTGTTTAGTAGCTTATTAGATTTGAAAATCGAATATAATGCAGCATAATTTTTCATTTGCATGTGTAATTCCCTTCAAAGTTACTTGAGACATTTGTAGTGCATTTATCATCTGTCAAAGAACAAGGACAAAGGAGACCGTAGTGACTGCAACAACTACCGGGGCATCTCCCTCCTCAGCATCGTTGGAAAGGCTTTCGCCCGTGTCGCCCTGTCTCGCTTGCAGACCTTAGCCTCCCGTGTTTACCCAGAGTCCCAATGTGGCTTCCGTACTGGCCGGTCAACTGTAGACATGATCTTCTCACTACGACAGCTGCAGGAGAAGTGTCGTGAGCAAAAAATGCCCCTCTATCTACATTGCCTTCATAGACCTGACCAAGGCATTTGACCTGGTCAGCCGGAATGGACTCTTCAGGATCCTGCAGAAGATCGGCTGTCCCCCACAACTGCTAGCAATCATCACATCATTCCATGAGAACATGCACAGCACAGTGTGCTTCAACGGCACAACATCGGAAGCATTCCCAGTCAGCAGCGGAGTGAAGCAAGGCTGTGTCCTTGCGCCGACGCTCTTTGCCATCTTCTTCTCTATGCTCCTCCAGTACGCCTTCAAGGACTGCAGCGAGGGCGTGTACATCCACACCAGGACTGATGGAAAACTGTTTAACATCGCACGTCTCCGTGCTAAAACTAAAATCAAAGAGGTTCTCATCCGTGAATTGCTCTTTGCCGACGATGCAGCCTTGATATCACACACGGAAGATGGACTGCAGCAGCTGGTATGTCGCCTCTCACACGCCTGCAAGGAGTTTGGACTGACCATCAGTCTGAAGAAGACGAATGTGATGGCACAGGATGCAGACACCCCTCCCACCATTGTCATCGATGGATACAACCTGGAAGTTGTTGAAAACTACACATACCTTGGCTCCAACATCTCCAACTCACTCTCCATTGATACTGAAGTGAACAGCCGGATTGCCAAAGCATCAGCAGTTATGGCCAGGCTGAACCAGAGGGTCTGGAACAATCACAACACAACCTCACTGAGAAGACCAAACTTCGCATCTACCAGGCCTGTGTGCTCAGCACACTCCTCTTACAGCAGCGAGGCATGGACCACCTATGCAAATCATGAGAGGAAACTCAACAGCTTCCATATGAGATGCCTGCGGCGCATTTTACGTATCCAGTGGCAGGACAAAGTACCCAACACAGAGGTCCTAGAACGTACCGGCATAAACAGCATGTTCTCCATTCTAAGCGAGAGGCGCCTTCGCTGGCTCGGCCATGTTAGGAGAATGGACCCAGGCCGCATACCCAAGGACCTACTGTATGGTGAGCTAGCAGAAGGTGCACGACTGACTGGACGGCCACATCTGCGCTACAAAGATGTCTGCAAAAAGGACATGAAGATGGCCAACATCAACGTAAATGACTGACTGGGAGAGCTGCGCTGACGACCGCTTGGCCTGGCGTGTTGCTGTCAGACAGGGCGTTCAGAAAGCCGAGGAGGTGAGAAACACTAACCTAGCTGCAAAGAGAGCTGGGAGGAAGGCGAAACAACAACAGCCTCAACAAACATCAACATTCACTTGCAGCAAGTGCAACAAAGACTGCCACTCTAGAGTAGGACTCTTCAGCCATTCGCGTAGGTGCAGATAGGAAAACCAAACCGGAAGCTACACCATCGTCTCTCGAAGACGGACGGATGCCACCACCATATAGTGAGGGGCATGGTGGTTTAGTGGTTAGCATGTTTGCTTCACACCGCCAGGGTCCAGGGTCATGGTGCGTCAGGGGGTTTTTTCCCGTCTTGGCCATGTGTGTGTGGAGTTTGTGCATGTTCCCCAGTGTCAGGGGGTCCCGGGTTCTCTTCTTCCCGGCCTCAAAACATTACGGTAGGTTGATTGGCACCTTGGAAAATTGTCCTGAGATAGGGTTGACCTGCCTAATGCCCATAGACGCCTGAGATAGGCACAGACTCCCCGTGACCCGAAAGAAGATCCGATAAAGCGGTAGAAGATGAATGAATGAATGAATGTATAATGTATATGTATGTACACATGCATAGGTATATATACATATATATACATTCATTCATCGTCTACACACTCGGGTCGCACCTCGGGCATCTTGGGGCATCAAGGCAGGATACACCCTGTATGGAATGCCAAGCCATCGCAGGACACACACACACACATACACACACACATATACCCTAGGGACAATTTTTCCAAGGTGCCAATCAACCTACTGGAGCGGAGAAAAACCATATGAGGCACGGGGAGAACATGCAAACTTCACACACACATGGCGGAGGCGGGAATCGAACAACCATCCCTGGACGGTGTGAGCCACTGGACCCCCGTATTCCATGTTTCAGAGCAGAATATTCCCTTTTTCTCCTTTTTATTGGCTCCACCATACACTGCTAAGTGTGATCAGCTACAGGTGCGCTTCTTTCTACTCGTTTAATCCGTCTCTCCCCAACTGGACCCCGTATAAGAGTCAGGTGATCGGACGGAAGCGAAATTATTTCCTATAAAAAGCTTTCCAAACATGTCGTCTGGGCAGATTATCCTCCTTTCTTCGCATGGTTTCCTCTTTGTAGATGTACTGACGTCTCCGGCGCGGAGTGTTTAGTCTGAGAGAGACGGCGTATAAATATAAATCGCTTGTTATTACCATCACAAAGGACGAAGAAAAAAAGAAAAAAGGGAAGTATGAAAAGAGGACGGGGGACGATTTCAAAGCGAGCCGAAGCGGCATTCTTCTGAACCGACGGAGCGCTAATATCGCCGCGCTACTGAAAGGCGCTGGAGTCCCGGAGGACGGCGGGAGACGGGGGGGATGAAGGACAGGGTGAAAGGAGGGGAGTGACACGTTTCAGATGAGCCTCATATACATGCGCACTTCTTTATAGCATGCTGTCAATCAACTGGTGGGTGTGAAGAAGAGTGTGTAGGGGTGTGTAGTCTGGGATGGAGTGTGTGGTGTGGAGTGTATAGTGTGAGGTGTGGAGTGTGTTGTGTGTGATTTGGTGGATGTATTACACATATATATATGTGTGTGTGTGTGTGTGTGTGTGTGTGTGTGTGTGTGTGTGTGTGTCAGAGGCAGACAGACTGAAATTTTAATGATCTATAGATGTGAGCGTGTGTGTGTGTGTGTGTGTGTGTGTGTGTGTGTTTTCAAAGCACCGGTCCTACCTTCATCCCCAGATCCAGATCCAGCCTCTGTAACAGAAAAAAGAGAGGCACATGTTCACTCCGAGATCAGATCAGAACGATGAGCGGAACATCAGACAGAGACGAAGGCGGAGATGATAAAATACACAACGTGGTCGTTTCCGGACCGATGAGGGTCAAATAAATAAAACCCCAACAGAACAAATGGACAAATGATCGTAAAAAATAACGGCGGAGTGAATCCGTTTAAAGGCCTGAATGATGATGGGAGTCATAAACACGGCTAGATTGCTTACAAAGGGCTTTTACAGAGAAAGAAAGAGAGAGGGGGGGAGAAACTAAAGGAATATATATTAGGAAATGAAAGACTTTACAAATTCAAAAGAAAGAAAGAAAGAGAGAAAGAAAGAAGTGAAAAAATCTGAAGGTAAGAAAAGGAAGGAAGGAGGTAACAAAAGGAATATATAAAGGAAGGAACAAAAGGAGAAAGTAAGGAGTAAGGAAAGGAAAGAAAGTAAGGATGTGCTTTAAGGAAGGAAAGAAGAAAGACTGAAGGATAGACATTACAAATTACTAAAGAAAGAAAGAAAGGGGGGGGGATAAAAGAAAAGAAAGAACAAAAGGGCAAAGTAAGGAGTGAATCAAGGGCGGGAGGATGGAAGGAAAGAAAGACATTAGGGAAAGACATTACAAAAGAAAGAAAGAAAGAAAGAAACTAAAGAAACGTTTGAGTTTGAAAGAAAGAAAGAAAGAAAGAAAGGAGTAGGAGAGAAAGGAATAGTGAAATAATGAAAGTTGGAAAGAAGGAAAGAAATGAAAATGGAATGAAGGAAGGAAAGAAAGAAAAACTTATAAAACTTCATAAAAAAGAAAGATGAAATGGAGGAAGGAAGAGAAGAGGTAAGGAATGAGGGAGGGATAGAGAGAATGTAGTTGTCAAGAACGAAAATGAAAGAAGGAGAGAAAGAAAGTAAAACGGAATGAAGGAAAGTGGAAGGAAGGAATGAAAAACCTTTAAACAAAAGGGAGAAAACA
>JACRUU010000018.1:21917473-21924973 GCA_030449085.1 Kryptopterus vitreolus | reverse complement strand
AGATACCAGATGGATAGATAGATAGATAGATAGATAGATAGATAGATAGATAGATAGATAGATAGATAGATAGATAGATAGATAGATAGATAGATAGATAGATAGACATACAGACATACAGACAGATGGGTCGATGGATAGACACAGTTAGATAGATAGATAAATAGATAGATAGATAGATAGATAGATAGATAGATAGATAGATAGATAGATAGATAGATAGATAGATAGATAGATAGATAGAAAGATAGATAGATAGATAGATAGAGACCAACGGACAGACAGACAGATACATAGATAGATTGATATGACAGATAGATGGATAGATCGATAGATAGATAGATAGATAGAAAGATAGATAGATAGATAGACATACAGACATACAGACAGATGGGTCGATGGATAGACACAGTTCGATAGATAGATAGATAGATAGATAGATAGATAGATAGATAGATAGATAGATAGATAGATAGATAGATAGATGGATGGATGGACAGACAGACTGACACACAGATAGAGAGATAGACAGATGGATGGACGGATAGAGAAATATAAATAGATAGATAGATAGATAGATAAATAGATAGATAGATAGATAGATAGATAGATAGATAGATAGATAGATAGATAGATGGATGGAGATGGATGGATGGATGGATGGATAGACAGGACAGGAGAGGAGGACAGACATACAGATAGATAGACAGATGGATGGATGGATAGAGATAGAAAAGATAGATAGATAGATAGATAGATAGATAGATAGATAGATAGATAGATAGATAGATAGATAGATAGATAGATAGATAGATAGACATACAGACAGACCGACAGATTTGTCGATGGATAGACACAGTTAGATAGATAGATAAATAGATAGATAGATAGATAGATAGAGACCGACGGACAGACAGACAGATACATAGATAGATTGATATGACAGACAGACGGATAGATAGATAGATAGATAGATAGATAGATAGATAGATAGACATACAGACATACAGACAGATGGGTCGATGGATAGACACAGTTAGATAGATAGATAAAGATAGATAGATAGATAGATAGATAGATAGATAGATAGATAGATAGATAGATAGATAGATAAATAGATAGATAGATAGAGACCAACGGACAGACAGACAGATACATAGATAGATTGATATGACAGACAGATGGATAGATCGATAGATAGATAGATAGATAGAAAGATAGATAGATAGATAGACTAGATAGACATACAGACATACAGACAGATGGGTCGATGGATAGACACAGTTCGATAGATAGATAGATAGATAGATAGATAGATAGAAAGATAGATAGATAGATAGACATACAGACATACAGACAGATGGGTCGATGGATAGACACAGTTCGATAGATAGATAGATAGATAGATAGATAGATAGATAGATAGACATACAGACATACAGACAGATACATAGATAGATTGATATGACAGACAGACGGATAGATAGATAAATAGATCAATAGATCGATAGATAGATCGATAGATAGATAGATAGATAGATAGATAGATAGATAGATAGATAGATAGATAGATAGATAGATAGATAGATAGATAGATAGATAGATAGAAAGGCAGATATATAAGATATATGGGCAGAGAGACAGACAGACAGACAGACAGACAGTGTGTATAAGCTTTGCTTGTGTGAATTGGAAAAGCAAAAGCACAGATGGGGTCTCTAATGTCAATCCCATCTACAAACATAGTCATGTGAATCTGTCCCAGTAAAAGTAGACATATACACACACACACACACACACACACACACACACACACACACACACACACACACACACACACACACACACACACACACACACACACACACACACACACACACACAGGCACTGAACAATGCATGCAAGTATGCAATCCATATTATAGAACAAGGCGCTCACACATCAGTAATCTATGTACAAGAGAAAAGCTCAAGGGCACCCATTCATAGGCACACACACACACACACACACACACACACACACACACACCACACACACACACACACACACACACACACACACACACAAGTCAGTCACACAAAGAACTACACAGTGGAATGAATATGTAAAAAAAAAAAAACGGTTATATTAAGTAACAAAACCAGCAGTGTTTTTTTTCTGAAACAGGGCTTTTTATTGGCTTTTATTCGCTCCTTATTGACGGAGCCTCGGTGTCCCGATTCACTGCACCCGCATCGCTGCACATTTCCTCTGCAAAACGCCGCCAATTCCGATCATTAAGTAATTATCGAGCCCTCGCTGAGCTGAATCAGCTGCGTTTGAGACGAGAAAACACCGAACTGTGCCATTCGGGGAGACGGGGGAAAAAAAAGAAAAGAGGAACAAATGTAATAACCAGACAATTAATTTTTACAACAAAATTGCTGATGGGTTTTACGGATTTTTACACAGAGGCCCATTAAGCAGGACGTTAACGTGAACACTGGGGGAAACTTTGGGGCCGGGGGAGAGGGAAGAGGGGGGGTATTGGTTTAAATATTGGGTAAAGTATTGGTATCAGGCCTGGGGCGGAGTTTGTCTCCAGGTCTGTCCTACAGGTCAAGTCAAGTCAAGTCAAGAGGTTTTTATTGTCATTTCAACCACATATAGCTGACGCAGTACACAGTGAAATGAGACAACGTTTCTCCAGGAGCCCGGTGCTGCTACACAAAACAACATATAACACAAACACAACAACACAATGCTGAGGACGAGACTAAGTTTGTCCTAGCTACAAAAAGTGCATCGTGTGCAACCTGGTGCAAACAGCGCAAAGACACAAGACTGTGTTCACAACACAAGACAGTGCATAACAAAAACTAACAATATAATACAATATAAAAAACAACAAAAAACAACAACAACCCAGTACAAATTATTTCAAAGTGTTCTGTTTTGGCGAGTGTGCAAACGAACAATTTGAGCAGCAGTGATAAAAAAGTAAGTGTACAAAATGTGCATGTAAACAGTCACACTGTCAGTGAGAACAGTGTGTACAATACACATGTGAAGGACAGTAATGAGGTAGATAAATAATAATAATAATATAACAGTGGATGGTCTGTGAGTGTACGTGTGAGTCCAGGTCCAGTTCTATGTGTTGAGAAATCTCTAGGTGTGTCTGCATTTCATTCTCTGCATTTAAAATGAAGGGAAATTGTAATTGTGTATTTGTGTATTTGTGTATTTGTGTATTTGTGTATTTGTGTATTTGTATACGAGGTCCAAGTCACTTTTATTTATATAGAGCTTTACATATTATATACAGTATTAAATAGGACGGTAATATCAATAATACACACAAAGAATTGTGTAAAAGTTGTGTACAATATTGCTGGTAATTAAGTGCCCCCCAACTACAGACCTGCACCCTCCCAGGCAGATAGATAGATAGATAGATAGATAGATAGATAGATAGATAGATAGATAGATAGATAAAGAGATAGATAGATAGATAGAGACAGACATACAGACAGAGACAGACAAACAGACAGACAGACAGACGGACAGACAGACGGATAGATAGAATGGCAGATAGATAGATGGTTGGATGGAGATAGATGATGGTTGGATGGACAGAAAGACAGACAGATAGAGAGAGACAGAAAGACAGACAGACAGACAGACAAATAGATAGACAGATAGATAGATAGATAGATAGATAGATAGATAGATAGATAGACAAAGAGATAGATAGATAGATAGAGACAGACATATAGAGAGAGACAAACAGACAGACAGACAGACGGATAGATAGAATGGCAGATAGATAGATGGTTGGATGGACAGAAAGACAGACAGATAGAGAGAGACAGAAAGACAGACAGACAGACAGACAAATAGATAGACAGATAGACAGATAGATAGATAGATAGATAGATAGATAGATAGATAGATAGATAGATAGATAGATAGACCTATGTTCACCATCAAACCTTGTCCCATTTGCCTTGGGTACCGTGAGGAGTGCAGGTCGCTGCCCCCAACTGAGCAAGACATAAGCGACAGATGACCAAAACACCATCGGTAAAAAAACAAAAAAAACCCAAAATCCAAATCTGTCCAATCAAAGGACATGAAAATGATATAAGGATAGATGTGGATCATAATTGATCAGCGTAAACAAATAAACAAACAAAAAACACATTTGTTGCTTTTCTTCACACGCGTGCGTTTGAAGCTACATGAAGTAAAAAGAAAAACTTTTTAATGCAAGTTATATTTGATTATTTTCAGTAATATGTATAAATATAGAATCAGCACAGTAGGAGGAGTTGATTGCTGTGCAAACAGTGCATGAAATCATTAGCCCCGCCCCTACAACCCCTCCTAACCCCCCCCCCCCTCTCCCCACCCCTCAAACCTGGCCTTGTGAAGAAGAACCACATGTCTCGCCGTGCATATGCTGTGCACGGTCTTAAGTCTGAACAAGTCCAGGCGATTGGAGGATCATCTTTACACATTCACACGAATCCTTGTTTTTTTTTTTTTTCGTCCTCTGCAAAGATCTCTCCGTCACTCTGTCCGTCCCCCGGAGTATATCTGGAGAGGCGGGATTACATTTAGGAGGTTTTTAATAGAGTCTGACTCAGCATCAGGAGCGGGCGGCGAAACATCTGTCATTTTTTTGGAGTCCCTGTGCGGCACAGAAACAAAACAAACCTCCCGAAAACAAAAGGATGCTCAGACACAAAAGGCCATTCTGGAGTTGATGGACAATTTGTGAACGGCATTAAATCCTCAGGGAGGGAAAAGAGAAGGAAAGGAAAACAGACACGCTGCATCTATAGAGTCGAGCTTTAAAATGTCACCATTTACATTTATTTTCACGGCGGACGCTCGTCATCAAACAGCGAATCAAAATCAAAGGCCCGAGGACTACGGCACTTCTGATGCACGATATGACTTAGATACGTCACGTTTGACGTATAAGACTGATATACAGCACACGTGTCAAACTCATGGCCTGCCACGTCATTTTCTGTGGCACGAAAGGTGTACGATTGTCTTTAATATTTAGCGTTGACTTCGAAATGCTAGCTTTGGATAGACGAGTGTTTAGACACCAAAAATGGGTGCTTTTTCCAGAGGGGCGGGGTCAGTGATGCGCGTGACGTCATCGAATTATCCAGCGTCGGACTCCCGTCGATGTGCCGAGCGTTTAGACATGTCACATGACCCTGTGTCCGAGTTTCGCCGTCTTGCTGATTTTTTACGTTTGCGGTTACGTGACGCCATGAGGCAGTCATATGTACCCGCGACCTACTCCATCTCATCTACGAGTGGATATATTAAAGTGCATTTCGGGCGAACATGGACCGAACAGGGATGCGTCAAGTTTCCCCATTCATTCTCTATGGGGCCGGAATGTTGCGGATTTCCTGAAATTCCGAACATGTATGGGATTCGGGAGGTACATGATCGTGATCCACTCATGACCTCCTACGAGTGGATATGTCAAATGTATATGTCGGGCGAACACGGTCGGAAGAGGGGTGCGTCAAGTTTCCCCATTCATTCTCTATGTGGCCGGAATGTCGCGGATTTCCCGAAATTCCGAACATGTATGGGGTTCGGGAGGTATATGATCGTGATCCACTCCGGACCCCCTACGAGTGGATTTACCATATGTGCATGTCGGACGCTCACAGGGCTGAACTGTGAGGCAGGAAAATTCGTCCCCATTCATTTTCTATGGGAAAAAATTCCCGCTTTTTGTCCCCGGGTTCGGAATTCCGCAGGACGAATCCCTTTAAAAATGATGTTCGCCCGACATGCACATTTGACATATCCACTCGTAGGTGAGATGGAGTAGGTCGCGATGCTATGACTGCCGCATGGCGTCACGGGCTGCAAACGTGAAAAATATGTGAAACGGGGAAACTCGGACACAGGGTCATGTGACATGTCTAAACGCTCGGGACATCGACGGGAGTTGGACGCTGGATAATTTGATGTCACGTGCGTCACCCAAAATGCGTTTTTGGTGTCTAAACCACGCTAAATATTAAACAGACCAGGCTGTAAGGGGTCGCACCCGGAGCTGCCGTTTGCATCGGTCACATGTTCTTCAGGAAACGTCCCATGTCCAATGTGTACTGCCGTTATCGAGCCCCCCGTAATTCATTTAAATAACGTCACACAATCAGCGTCTGACACTCCGAAAGCCAAACCGCGTCCCTTTGCACTCCACATCGGCGTGTCACCCGTCGCTCACGCTACGCCACTTCATTTGAAAAGGCCATGCGTACCCACCCCGGCTCCTTCTGTCATCTTCGATCTTGGAAACTCCTGGAGCTTATCCAGTCCTGCCTCTGATTCCTGCTTGTTATCTGCTCATCTGACAGGGCTGGAGAGAGCGCTTTTAAACGCTGTCGGCCCGAGTGTTCAAACGAGAGCTGGAAACACCGCCGGCAATTCCACGCATCGCATCGCATCATCGCATTCTTTTTCTCCCGCGGGAGACAACCTCCCTCCTCGACCTCACCTCCATTCTAGCTGGTCAGAACTCACTTTTATCGCGCAACTCCTTCGCCGGAGCTCCTGCGTGCTTTTCCTCACGTGTCATGCCTCCGTTTCAGCGCCTTCGGATAATATGTATAATATAATATATAATATATATAATGCTGGGGAACGGTGGTTTAATGGTTAGCACGTTCGCCTCACACCGCCAGAGCCCGGGTTCGATTCCCGTCTGTGTGTGTGGAGTTTGCATGTTCTCCCCGTGCCTCAGGGGGTTTTTCTCCAGGTTCTCCGGTTTCCTCCCCAGGTCCAAAAACATGCACGGTAGGTTGATTGGCACCTTGGAAAATTGTCCCTAGTGTGTGAATGTGTGTGTGAATGTGTGTGTGTGTGTGTGTGTGTGTGTGTGTGTGTGTGATGGGTTGGCATTCCATCCAGGGTGTATCCTGCCTAGACGCCTGAGATAGACACAGACTCCCCGTGACCCGAGGGAAGATCGGATGAATGAATATATAATGCTACCATCCAAATGCACCGATTACGGGATGGCATGACAAGCAATACCGTGATGACAGAGGACATTTGGACGCAATAATTCGGTCAACGGAGACCTAAAGCACGTCTTTTGTACGTTGCCAAATATTGCAAATGTAAATGCAAATGTAATGTTGCACGATATATCTGTACTAGAAAGGTATCGCTTTAAAAAAAAGAAACGATTCTTAAAATTCGTAAAAAAATGATTTAATCGAATCAAAGTCCAAATTTCAATATTACTATTACTATTACGGTGCACGGTGGTTTAGTGGTTAGCATGTTCGCCTCACACCTCCAGGGTCCGGGTTCGATTCCCGTCTCGGTCATGTGTGTGGAGTTTGTGCATGTTCTCCCCGTGTCTCAGGGGGTTTTTCTCCGGGTTCTCCGGTTTCCTCCCCCGGTCCAAAAACATGCATGGTAGGTTGATTGGCACTTTGGACACTTGTGTGTGAGTGTGTGTGT